>JAVFBZ010185227.1:0-10178 GCA_032466195.1 Katharina tunicata
CTTGGGTATGACAGTTGGAAAGAGAACGTCCCTCCAGTGCCAGAGAGAGGATGTAAGCTCGGAACATGACCTATACTGCCCTTATCCAGAGGTCAGCACAAAAAAATCGATTGCCCTTCTTGTGGTTGTCCTGTAGGGCAACAGTCTGTCGACGTTTGTTTGTCTTGTGCATTATTAAACTCTCCTGGTTTCAGGTAACCTTAACACCCAGTTCCAAAACGCCCCAAAAATGCTCTTGTTGATATTGCTCACCAACCACCCAAATAAGTCTTATTTATATAAGCCACATTTGAATGTATTGTCAACGTTTTTGAGAAACGTCTGTTAGACTTGATATCTGATGCATATATAGGCCCTATAGGCCTCGTTGAACCGCAACATTTATCTGGTTTTTCGTCTGTCAGCTTCTGGTAATTTCTGAAACCAACGGAGGTCGCGCGGAGGGAGCTCAAGTAACTTTAATTGCCATTGAAAGAAGAAAAAAGGCTGTACACATGTAGCGCCACTATCCAAATTATAAATAAAACTTTAGAGGTGATTACATTTTTAGGTAAAGAACTACATGTTGCGGTGAACAAGTTTACAGATTTATCGTCTGGTGCACTCAAAATAGTGTAAATAAAGTCGAGATAACCAGGTACAAAATTGTGTAATTAGTTGACAGGTATACACAAATACCGGTGAATTTTCACAGTCAATTGATAGATGTGAGGTAAAGCTTGTCATGCGTTGAGGCGAGAAAACCATGGCGGTCGAAGTTTACACCAATAATATTCGGTCCAGGTCACAGCTTATTACATGGGTTTTCGAAATTCGCCTGTCGACACTGCTTGAGACAAGGGATGAGCAGGGTTTTGTATAGAATAAAAATGTGCTGACATTGGGGAGAGAAAATTATAATGACCCCTCTCCCCATTTGTAATGTATATGTACGATGTGCTAACTGCTATTGTTATTTACAATTCTTACATTATATGCTTATTTGGATTTGGGGGTGAATGTATACTTGTTCTTTTCATTTTAATTTTAGATAGTGCATTTTTTTTTATTGTAACAATATTCTCATTTCCTATTTGTTTAAAATGTCAAGTTAACTATTTAATGGACAATTAAACAAGCTTTACATTGTTCTACAAACGTAGGCCTAAGTTTCCCTGGAAGAACGCCTCAAAACTGTTTTTTATTTGCACATTTGACATGTCCGAAGCTTATTTAGAAATAGTATTGAAAAGGAAACAATCGACCTATATATGTCAAGCTGTGGTTGTTACTTGTTTTATTGCTGCGTGTGGTTGTAATTCAGCCTCGACAGGCTATATATCAGTTAAATAATGCCCTTTTCTGCATGTGGTGGCCTATTAGGAGTAGGCCTATCATGACGTTTGATTATGTCTCTTCTCAGGCTCCATTCTTGACTTCTGATCAACTGCTCAAATGTGACAATGATATAAGCAAGTTTGGCTTCAGTTCTTTTGGGTCCATCCAGTTTGGTACAATTAGCTGCAGAATGAACCTGCAAATTCCGTTAGCAAATGGTGATAAAAAGAATCTGAATTTTCTTTTCTTATAGAGATGGTTAATAAAGCTCTGTCCTAATTCTAATGCGATATCTGTAGCTCACTGTGAAACCGAGCACGTGTCCGAAGAACATAACCCGGGTGATTGGCATGATCAGCTTCAACTTTCCTTTTTATCTGCCCTGTATTTGAAAGTGTCGTTATCCCTGCAAATAACCCATACATTTTCGCCAGTCCTTAAAACGCGATACCGAGACTGTCAAGTCAGGAGAAAAGCTGGTAAATATAATTGAACCCTATTGCTTACACAGCGTGGTTATTCTGCATGGGAAAACAAACAATGGCAGTCTCGCGAAAAAAAATCTGATGCGAATATTTGGCAACAGTATAAGGCGATCGATTGGCCCGATGAAGAAATCTACCTGGCGAAATGCTAAGAGCTTGCTGGGCGCTCGAGTGCTCAAATCCCCTTTGAGCGGGCCTGAGGAATACCCTAAGTTGTCAGCGAGCCTCAACAAATCTTTCCTGCAGATACAATATGTTTTAATTTTTCTGTGGTTTCTTTTTTTCTTATTCTGCTCTTCAGCGAGTGTGTAAAAGTGAATTAGTGGACCGTGGCTTAATTTACCTATGGAATTCCAGTCGCGGTTACGGAGCTTGATCACACAATAAGCCTACGCTCTGGTTTGATGCTTTTTTAGGACTTGCTTTTTATACAAACATCTATTTGGTTGAGGACTATATTACAAATGGGTTTAATTCTAAGCGGGCTATAACTGTATAATAACGCCTGTATGCTGTTGTTATATACAGTTCATATGGGCCCCATATATACCACACGTGTGATATAGGTATAAACTACAGGTGAAATGAGAATATATACGTCTACTGGACCACGTGGAGTTGTTTATATCATGTTGGTTTCAGATTATACAACAGTCACGTCAACACGAAATCGACATGTCTATGTGAATGGGACCTTGTGGGCGGATTACGTTGCTTTATATACGTCCACATCTTAATTCTCTAATAGATGTTATGCCGCCAACAAGTAACAGACCCGCGAGGGAAAATTTTGTGAAAATCCGGCGTGAGAATTATTTGGATTGTTTTGCTGTTTAGGATGAAGGCGTAGCCCAAACAAGGCTCTGCAATTTAAAAAGCATAGGGGCTTTTTAATAAGTGATATATATATGAGTGTGTATTTACACAACGCCTGTGAAATTTAACGCGCAGTACTTTATCAATGATGTGAAATTTGTCGTGTTTGTGTTATATTGGAGTGAACCGATTCATTTACATGGATATCGGAGTTTTCATCTTTCCACAATATTATCTAAGTGAGATATTTCATCTTGTGCCTATCCGTTCATTTCGTGTTTGTTTGGTACATTTGACGTAAACGATATGTGTTGTGGATACTATTGCCTGTTAATATCCAATGTTAATATACAGCCTTCCATCTTGATGATTGTGAAATAATATACCTAACCTCGAAGTGAATCTGTCAATTTGTATTTTCACCTGAGTAACGCTATTTGTCCGTGGATATTATGAGTGGATTATTGTTCCTGTGTGTGTTTATATTCCTCTCCTCTGCTTGGAATTTTGACATTTGATATTTCTAAAACTGTCATAAAAGACAATGAAGTGTTTGAAATGAAGATTGCGGTATCTTTACGAGTTGACTGTTATCAGATTTGTGTTTCGTCAGTAGCTGTATGAGTAATACCAGTAATTTCTCTGACTTGATGAACACTAAGTTAACTTATTAGTGATGCTTCGGCATCGATTTGTTCGGTCTAAGGATGATGCTGGGAGAGTCAGCCCCACACAGGCGGCAGATAATGTTAACGTTTACCGGGACCGTTTCCTCTCCCCGAGTCAACACCTGTGTTCGTGCCAGGGCCAGCCGACACAAACTAACACACACAAACACGACGAGGGGGAGACGCCAACATCAAATAATGACCCTCAAAAAGGTGAGTGGGTTTAATGTTGGAATTTATTTAACTTTTTGTTTAAGTTGACATAGTTCATTATATAAAGAATGTATTTTGTGGCGTTTTCGTATTGTTTAACATTTATACATTTAGCTCAGTTAAAATGTTTACAGTCACATATATACGTCGATGCCAATACCCGGATATGCTTTGCGGGAGAGAGAATATCGTACACTAATAGAAACAGTATTGTTATTAAACCATATAGTGAACCACTCTAAACCCTAGATATCTTAAATCTAACCTGTTTTAATCACGACTTATACCTGCTAAATGCATGAATGTGTAATAAACCCAAATCACAGCTATACCGTTGACCTTGTCCATGACTATACATGCAAGCACACAGATTAAGCTCGTAAACGGTGGATAACAAATCCAGAGACATGTATGATATAACAATAAATTAATTTATAACATAGCTCTATCAGAAAGAAAACACATATATGTTAAGCTGTATCAGAAAGAAAACATATATGTTAAGCTGATAGAATAACTATGCTTACGTAGGATAAACATTCAAGTTTTGCAGGCTGCAACATTTTCTTCAAACTGTTCTAGCAATTTCTACAAGATTTTCTTCAAAATTCTCTGAATTTGAATCTGTTCAATCTACGGGAGTTATAAAAAACAACAACATGAAACTACTGAATCCAAAGGCTTATGTTTAACAGATTACACACTGACTTGGTAAATAATAAATACAATCTATGGCCTGGGAATTATTTAACTAAACATTTTCCAGGTATATATCTAAACTTGTTTTTTCACAAAGTGTGATTATCTATGTTGTTTTATTTCCATTAATCACCAACGTGTTTATTGTCTCTGTGGATTATTAAATGGTAGATATAGGTTAACTTCTTGTAAATGCTTTTAGAGACAATCAATCTTTTCACATGCTTTGTAAATACTTACATCAATAGTTTTAAGCAGTATTCTAGTCTCATTTATAAATAGGAGGAAGTGGACTGACCAAAATTTAAATCTCTGAGTAAACTGGAAAGTGCTTATAGAGGCATGCCATGCAGATTATTGTTGACATTGCAGTGTATTATGATCCTCAAAAATGTGGCTCAAGTAACCATGCACTATCAGACTCTCTACGTGGAAAAATGAGACTGATTTTTATCAACATACATAGACCTGCTGACTGCGCGATTTTGACAAATATTTTTAACATAACAAAACAAAGACGTATCGGCCTATAAACATGTCCAGAGATTGATGATTGTCAATGATGCGATCAAAGAATCGAACCGTATCGCCGTTATAGTTGTTAAGGTTGAGTAAAAAAATCTGTCGTTTTCTGAATACATAATAAAATTCATGTTCCTAATGTTATTTAAAAATTCCAAATCTGTTTGATTTCATACATGAAATTGATGGTTGAATAATGACATTTCTGCAGCTTCGCTCAAAGGAACTGCGAAACGAATCTCACAATTTCTTGCGCGATATAAGGTATAGATTTAGACTAATGTCGTTTAGAATTTGGGTAAAACAAAGAATTCAAGACTTGGTATTGATGGCAAGGGAACAGTGGATATAAGGGGTAAAAAAGAATCCCGAGGGAAAACATAGAAGAAGTCATTGAAAGTGAAATAAATAGAAGACCACATCGCAGGACATCATGTCACAAAAAGAATAAAAAGAAACACGAAATGTCATCGCAAGCGAACACGCAATTGCAAATAAATCAATAGAAGACGTCCTTGGGAATGAAATAATAATTAAAAACATAATAAGCACTGCGAGATACACCCAGTGGCCTGCAGCAAATACGAATCATGTGGCTGCAGGCTTTGAAGCATGTATTATTAAAATATGTCTCAAGTCTTGACATTTTGTGCTGTGTTCATTTATAAACTCGCTTTTTAAGAAAACCATGGTAAAATTGAAAATTCCGGCTCCGTTATGACTTGCGTATAGTACTATCAGGTATATATTGCCCAATTTTCAGAACAATCCTATAGCATTATTGACAGAGAAATAGTCCATTTAGTTAGTGTTACATCAACAAGAACAAGAACCAGAACAAGAACAACAACAAAAATGCCAACAAGAGAGTGAGTAAGATCTAGACCCCGTTCACCACGGGGTAAAAAAAGTCATCTATAATGAAATAAACAGTAGACACGATCGCACATGAAAGAGATTAAAGACGTCGCAAATGAAATAAATAAAATATATCATCGCTTGCATGTGATAGAAGCTGAAGATGTCATCTCATTCGAAATAAAAAGAAGACGTAATTGGGAATGAATTAAATAGAAGAAATTCTGCCAAGTCAAAGAAATATGAGATGTCGTCTCAAGTATAGTATGAAGAAGACGTTGTTACAAGTGAAGTAAACAGGAGATGCAATCGCAAGCGAAATAAATTGAGAAGTCGTATAAAGTCAAATATGAAGAAGACGTCGTCACTATAGTGAATTAAATAGGAAACGTCGGAGAGAGTGAAATAAATGGAAGTCGTCGGGGCTAGTTTAATCAGAGACTATATAGTCTCTGGTTAAAGTATACGTCGTCCTTCTTGAACTTAGAAGAAGATGTTGTCACAGGTGATATAATGAAATATGAAGTCCTCAACCTTTGTTAGTTTGTTTAAGATGAATATTGTAGATACTGGCAATGGAAATATCCTTAAGTATGCACGTAAACAAGTGAAATTTTAAGCCCAAACTCCTATAATGTCATTCAGTCAACAACAAAAAAATATATAAAATTAAAAAAAAGTAAATTTCCCTGTGATATTTAGACATCTTAATTAGACAGTGTTAATTAAGTTTGGGTTTCATCTTTAAATCCGAATTATTAACGCTATGTCCTGGAGGGAGTTTTTGCACTTTGTTGCCATGGCGACTGAGGCAAATTAACATTATGTAAAATCACATAAACCCGAGCGATGCACGACATTTAACAAAACACTTTTAATAGAGCTCTCTGTCATTATACGTGTACTTGAATGTGGGTGTTCTATTACTCGATATTATTTTTCCGTGTTCAGTTTTTCTTTGTTAATGCTGTAAATAAATTTATAATTAAGTTCACTTTAAGTCTAAACTGAACTTTAGATAGATTTGTAAGGTCAGGCCAGGCCAACCTCTAACAGATTGTGGCTGGTATTTTTTCTGTCTGCATTTTTTTTTTGTTATTGATACTGCGAATTCAATTATTTGTTAACAGAGTCTTTAGTACTCTTTACTGATTTTTTAAAAAGGTAAAGCCAGGCCAAGTGTTTGGTGTATAAATGCAACGAACCGATGAGAAGTTCGTAGGTTCACTTGAATATTTACTTGAGACTAGTCGAGTGAGAAAGTGTGGCATAACAGGCTGTTCTCTATATAGTCGGCTGCATGCATTCTCAGGTATTAGGTAAAAATACCATTTGGTAAAGCCGATTCAAGTGCATGTTGATTTTCTTTTTTTTAATTGTAGTACGATATCAACATATTTGACTTAAATATATTATATTTTTTCAATGAATAATTCAGTTTATTGATGAACGAAGTCACTGAGCATTTTTATAAATCGGACAACTAAATTAATAAAGTTATTTTTGGATACATCTCTGTTATCGCGTCCAGGGCCGGATTTTTAGACTTAGGAGGGTGCATGGAGGCGGTGTGTGGTGTATGGGTGCATGAGGTCATGTGGCGGGGTGATGCTGTGGGCTGCTGTTGCATGTCAAGACCGTGCCCCCCTTTACATACAAATTAAATAACAAGACACACACACACACACGCGCTTTTATAATTATTTTGAATAAAAATACTAATTTTTAATTATTACATTTTTGTTTTCAAGAAGTCGGCGGGGTCCCTTTTGCCCACTTATAAATTCGACTCTGGCATCATCAGCAAACTGTGCAGAAATAAAGTATACTTGCATCGAACCCACAATGGCAGCCAATAAACCAATCAATAAAACAATAAATCAATCGATTACTCAATAAAATCAAACTCGTTATACAAAACGTAAGCATGAATGCCAACATAAACAATTGAAGTAAATCATGTCCTGTCATGAAAGAGAAAACACAACGAAACAGACTAATCCAAATATCTATCTAGATAGAAGATTAAGTCCTTTTTTACATTAAGAAATATAATAACGTCTTAATAGGTTCGATCTAATTCTTATAATTAAATGTAAAAGATTTCTATCAGACAGATAATCCTGTATATACTTGACCTGCGCACAATATAAAAATGGGGGATCCACTGAATAATTACGGTTTTAGAATATGGGGTGTGCTTAATGCATTTTATGTCATAAACAATCCATTGTTCACATCGACATATAAGCCATATACGGTCACACTCAAAACAACCGCTGTACAATACATATTCCTTGCAGTTAAACTCAGACGTAATATATCATAGTTTTTAATGCGTATACCATATAGATTATAACTAACACCAATTAATCAACGAACATGAAGTGTATGTAAGTTACGGTGAACACGCTCTGGAATTATACCTCTTATGCAGATTGCGGCGCAGTTGCATAAGCAGCCCATATGGACTGCTGATAAATCTGATCACGAAGTGTTTTTTTTTTTCGAGGTTTCTTTCGTTTTTTTTATAATTTACACTGGCAATGCAAAGTTATATAAGTGAAATACCCTTGAGAATGACGTTTATAGCACAAATCAAACAAATAAATAAATAAATAAATCTAATTTGGTATTCGACTGTTTCAAACAAATTCTAGCTTATGCAATTTTCAACCCATTTTGAAGTCTTTTTGAGACAACCAAACATACATTTTGCAGAATATCATTCACTATAGGAATATCCAGGGTTTGGTGAATAAATGAACGAACGAACGAATGAATGAATGGATGAATGAATGAATGAATGAATCTTTTTTTGCTTAAACACAATTTGTGTTTCTCGCATTTTTTCGATAAATCAGACATATATTTCAAGTTTGATAACATATATAGCAAACATACATATAGAGGCCCGAGTTTGAATCCCGGTGGAGGCAAGCACAATTTTCTGTCTCTACATTTATACAAAAATATATATATATAAATATCTGAACATGAGATGATTTATCAGCTTTAATTAGTCGATATCCCTGTGTCAGTGTGATTACTCTTGACAAAAATATATACATGCATGTATACATCATATAGGTATATAGCATATATCGGATAATTACTACAAACAAACATATTTATAGCAAATATATGCAAGGTTTGATTATATAAATACTTGTGCCTGAGACATTTTGAACCTTGTAAGGGGTGTGGCTAACACGGTTAACGTCGGTACATCAAAGTGTGGCTGAGATGGGACAGCAGATTGACACATTTCCAATTTAAATTTATGGCAGAATTTTCATTTTTTTTTTTACTTTTACTAGGCTTTTAAACTACCTTTAGCTTCAAATCTGGGGGTATAGAATTAACGGATTATACCTCTAACCTGAAAATCTATATATTTCATGTGATTTTGTGAAAACCCAAAATACAGAATATTTGGGTGCGTATGTGACTTTAATATATTTATCAATTTTGTTTACAGTAGGAAAATTTGATAATACCTGTATATCAGCTTTTAGACAGTTGGGTGTCTCCAAAAGTATTAAGGTATATATGCAGCCTTCTGAGTCTTCTTCATAAGCAGGACAGACACACCTAAAAGGGAATTCATATTCAGTTTCATCTATATAGGTATACATTGATTACATTAACGAAGTATTTGTTCCACTCTTTGGGGTCCATGCGAACCAGTTTCTGTTATGAAGTGCATGATGAGATGATGTCCGTATAAATCTACACATGCAAAGTCATTCTGCATGCAGTTAGCATTTTTAACTTTACGATTTAAGATACGTAAGAACATAGGAGAATTCATCTTGTAAATGTAAATGATTATCAATAAACAGTAATTTTGTTGTTTTTTGTGATTTTAACATTCCATATAAAACCATCTTTTAACTTTTGCTACGCTCCTATATACGCAGCGTCTATTGATACATCCATGTCATTTACAACAGACCATGCATCCAGTATATATATAGACTGTTAGAAGTAGATGTTATATGTATCAACAGCCGCTGCGTAAACCTTTGCTTGAAAAGCGGGTTTTCTTATTTATGTATTTTTTCTTCAAGATGACAGTCTGTATATAGGAAAAGCCCTACGTCTCTAAATCCAGAGATAATTTATCGACTTTAATTATATATAGTCGATATCCCTGTGCCAGTGTGATTACTCTTGACAAAAATATAAATCTTAATAAGGAACACCAATAAAAAAAGTAGGCTGCATTCGGAGAATCAAGTCCGGTTTACCTGTTCACAATTAAAGCATTAGGGGGTGAAAATTATAGACCTCGTGTAGGTGCATTGTGGCACAGGACCGGGGTTCGGTTCACCTGCGTGCAGTATAAGTACATGCACCTGTCTCTTGACACGCATGCAACAACAAATTAATCCCGCCCATATTTTTACTTTCTTTTTTTGCATTTCTTCGCCAGGGTTACGTTAAATCACAATTAATAAAAACGATATTGGCTTAGCCTTTTTTGTTTTTAGTACTATATATATACACAAAAAGAAGAATCGATTATCTGGCTCTGTCTCTAACCGACTTTGTCCGTAAAAGGCTGCACTCATTTAATGCATGCATGGTATAAGTT
>JAVFBZ010185228.1:0-15028 GCA_032466195.1 Katharina tunicata
TGACAATATGTAAATACAATGGTATGTTAAATTCCCTCCCTTCTTGCTTTCAGCTTCACTAACACCTTAAATAAACTAATATTATATTCTTCTATATTCATATAATACTGTCTCCCAAAAAATATGATATTATTTTGTCAAGCAATCTCTGATTGCTTTTGTCTTGTTTTGAGTTTGTATGCTGCAGCAAAAACTAAAATATTCCCAAGAAATAAAGGATTGAAATATCATCACTTGTCCTCCTTCCTTTCGTTGACATCATGCTCACTCAGGTCTTGTCACATTTCAGCAATTGGAGTCGTTGATTTGGCACAGAAATGGTAAAGATTTCATCAGTTCTCATAATGATGGCAGCTACCTGGTCTGGAGCTCCACTGACTCCTCAGCTCCCAAAGAACCAGCAGCTTCTCCCTATGGTAAAACCGCTATTACAGGATTCCTGATAATGTAAAAGAAACCATTTGTCTTTAGCAGCATTCACACTGTGTGATTAGTAGCAACAACGACAGGGGATTCCCCTTGTTTACAGTTCTTTGATTGGTCGGTATTTGTTTCAAAATATCTCGACCTATCAAAGGGCTGCAAATTTAGGTATTCACATTCAGAATTTACTTAAAATTGCATCATGTGAATGTATCTTAATGCTTTCTTATGTTTGTAATGATATAAGATCTTCAGAGCAACAGTTTCCTTCATCAGTGTGTTTATGACTTTTTTGATCAAATTTAGAATGTTTGCTTGGAAAAGGTGGATGAATAAGTTTAACATTTTTTTTACTCCACTTTCACTTGATTGCTTGATTGAAATGCGCTTACTCATTTATTAAAAATCATTTTCCTCTCCTCGCAGGTCCATTCCCATGCAAAGCTATCAGTAAGATTCAATACAAGACTTCTAAAATGTAAGTTAAAAAAACTAACAAAAACAACCTATAGATGAATAACTATAAATGTTAACCCTTTTTTTGTCATTCAATTAAAAAGAAAAGGTGCTGTTCTTTTTTTGTCAACATAAATGAAAACAAAATTAATGTTTATATATATTATATTTTTTTTATATAAAGAATGCCATCTTCACTTTTATGGTGCCTATGAAAAAAAAAATAATTAAAAATGTCATTGTTCATGTTCCATATGAAAATCATTATTTATTCTGATACTTGTATATATTTTAATTTTCTTATGGGAAATAAATTATTTTTTTTCTTTAAATCTTGCATACTTTCAGTGATTCTGATCCTTATATTATATTCTCTGGTGGTATGCCTCGAGCCAGCTATGGTGACCGTCATACTGTAAGTGTCATGCAGGGCACTAACCACACAGTGTTTGACTTCACCTCCCGTGTCATCGACTTCTACACAATCTCCCGAGGTGACGAGACCGATACTGAAGATGAAAGAGCAGGTCAGTGCTATAGCAAAAACCTTTGGGTTGTAATATACAAGTTTTTCTGATTTTGAGATATTTTAAATACTAAAATGCACAAAAACTTCTAGCAGCTGTGAGGACTGGTGCATCCTGGAAAGATTCATCATGAAGCCATATGAGAGTAAAAAAAAAGACTGACTTAAATTACTCTATAAATCCTGGAAATCTGATTGTCAGCTAGTTTACAGGAGTTGTATTAAATTTTTGAGTGGTAGCAATTAGTCTTTTAGGGTGTTTTCGTTGATCAAATTAGACTCACTGGTATGCCATAATGATTGAAATAACTAAGTGAGGCATAAAACCACGTTCAAACATATGGAAGTTCATTTGTACTAACCATACTTTTAATTATTGACCCAATTTATCTCATTTCCACAAAAAATAATATATTTTGTCAAACCTTAAATGGTATTGGTTGATTGTTAATTTTAAAGACTCTCCCAAAACAAGGACCAAAAAATGTCCATCTTAGACTGTAAAATATCATTTTGTCCACTTGTTAATCTTAATCATTTGACAATTAAACAAGTTTTCTAACAACTGCTACATGTATTCCTTTTAATGCTAATATGTGTTATTTTCTCTCCAACAGAGCATGATGATCCTCACGCCTTAATTGTTCTGGTGGATGAAGAGTTAATAGTGATTGATCTGGACACCCCTAACTGGCCACTATTCAGACTACCCTATGTAAACAGTTTACATTCCACCGCCATCACATGTTCTCAGCATATAAACAACGTCCCTGAGCAACTTTGGCAGAAAATTGTGGATGCTGGCCTGGCACAGAACAATAACTTCTCCCAGAAGGTAAGCTTTCATCAAAGTCATCATATTCATTCGTTGTCCATAAATTGGACTAGTACACCATTATTAGGGAAATGTCCTTAAGTATGGTGTAAAAACGTAATAAAAAAAACTTCAGACTTGAGATCAAACCTTTCATTGGCCTGTCTTTCTTTGTATACTGTTTGCATTCCATACATACCAATAGGGAGCACATGGTCACTGCTTACATTAGTTTACAACAACCTTCTGGTGTAACAGCTTGGAGGTGATTATAATCAGATTTTAATCAATACTAGGGACACATAAGCCAATCTTAATCGGTCTGTATTTATTGATTTTTCTTACCGTGAAATGAATATCCCATTATTTTTGCGAGAGTTAATTTCATGTCAAGAGACTGTAATTTTTGCACGCCGTTGTGAGTGAAATAACAAGTACGACTTAAAACCCCAATCAAACACAATTCTGTAAGAGCAAACTCATAAAAATAAATGAGTCGCCAAATTTTTCAAATTACCCTTGAAATTTCTTATTTACTCATTAAAATCTAGGTGTTTTCGCCTTGTTATTGCCAGCGTTGTTAAGGGTGATTTCCTTCCCGGTGTGGATTAGCACACCATAATGAGTGAAATAACCTTAAATACGGTGTAAAAAACATATCAATCAAATCTAGGTAACCGACTGCCTAGAGTTTCCGTAAGATCTGTTAAACAAAATAATTTCCGATTTTATCAAATACGCCCCAAAATTCACATTTAAGCTGATGTTCTTGCTGCTGACCAGCTGTCAATCTGGGGATGCTATTTTTAACTCCATAACCTATTCTAGTCCAGCATGTCAGATTCATTAAACTAATTGTTTACTATAAAGTACTCGGGAATGACCAAGGTGGTTGATGTATCTAGACAATTATGTCTTGTTTTTCATTCTGACCTGCCATAGTTATTATTGAATTGTAAACAATCCAAGCTTTATAAGCCAAATGTTTAGATAGGTCCAGTTCTTGACTCATCCAATCAGTATTGTTTACATTCTGTTAGATTGAAATAGCTGTTAAATCTAGGTCAGGGGTTAAATATCATTAGGTCAAGGTTGTGTTAAGGTGATAAAGACATGGATGTTTCTAGAGAATATTATAAGTATTATCATATAAGTGAGCAGGGCTTGAACACAGATCAAACAATCCTTTATTTATGTCTTTATTAGGAATGGCCAATCAATGGTGGAAGGAACCTAGCTGATGCTCCTGTCTCCAGAGATCTTTTATTGACTGGGTACGTTTGAACTTGTCTTTTGTAATCCGATATCTTTCATTTTGTATCATTTTATTAAATCCAAGTGTAACTGTGGATTCATATTGAAGAATAAATCAGAAATTTATGGAGTAATAAACTGTTTGCTTTTTTGTGATGTTTATGTTATTTTGATGGTGTAATGCCCAGTTATTGGCGGTAGGTTGTGTTGCAATGGTATTAAGAAACATTCATGTTCTTTAACTTTCCATTGGACTGGCAAACCAGGGAAATAAAACGGCCTATTCCCCACGATGAATATATCACTGTGTCCTGGTGCTCTCAGGGCTAAAGGGTATGAGGAAGCAGATTTGTTGTGGTGGTGGTGGTTTGTTTTTTGTCAGTGCCCGCTTTGTTGACATCATAGTTGAGGGTTGTTGCTTTTGTTTTGCAGTCATGAGGATGGCACAGTACGTTTTTGGGATGCCTCCACAACTAGCCTCCAGCTCCTGTACAAGCTGACCACAGCTCCACTGTTTGGTACTGATGTGGGTTCTGGAGATAATAATGGTGCTGATGGAGAAGAGGAATGGCCACCCTTCAGGAAGGTAAGAAACCAACTGCAGGGAAAATTAAAAAAAATGCTAGTTAAGTTCCTGCAAAAATAAATATATGCTGTAATTATGAGACGTATTTGGAAATCGGAAACCTTGGCTTCTCTACAATAAAGACTTGCGATTTCATTGATTTGTGGTTCAGATTTTCTCTTTTGACACTCAATTAAATGGACAAGTGGACAAACTTGTGTAATTGATTTGTAACAAAAATTATATAATTCATGAACTAATTCATTTTCTTTGGTTCAGGTTGGTACCTTCGACCCCTACAGTGATGACCCTCGCCTGGCTATACAAAAGATCGCTCTGTGTTCGCTCAGTGAGACCTTGATCGTAGCTGGTACCGCTGGTCAGGTGGTTGTGCTTCAGATGGAGAGAGAAGAGCGGGAACAGGAAGTAAAAGGAGTTGATGTCAGTATTGTGGGTGAACGGGACAACTTTGTCTGGAAGGGACATGAAGCTCTGACGCTGAGGGAAGGGGACCAGAAGTTCTCTGCAGGCTTCCACCCGACCTGCGTTGTGCAGCTGTCACCACCTGCTGCCTGCACAGCTCTAGCCTTCCAGTCTGAATGGCAACTGTAAGCCATTGAATTTACTTTTATCCTCTGTTCTGTTTTACACCTACAATTTGTCAATCTGAACCATGGTGTTGCAAGAGAGTGGCAAATGGTATCAAAGCCACAGGTGCTTTATTTCTGTCTAAAGTTAAAAGATGTAGATATTTTTATTCCCTGACCTTGTCTGTTTATTGGTCAGTCATTGTTATTGTACTGGCTTCCACTATCACCAAAGTTTTATAGAACTTTCAATTAAGGGAATGGCTATTTTTTTAAATAAAACACAGTAATGTTTTAATAGTATTGAAGTGCCTAACTTTCAGTATCTTTAATAACATAACCCCCATTGTATCTTATGTATTTAAGGGAAACTTTACGGCGTTTGCAGGGTGTTTTTTGACCATACATTAGCAATACAAAGTCATCCTATAAGTAATATACTATTGATAACAACACCAATCAAATTAACAAATAAATTGATAACATAACATATAATTTTTCATATAATTTCATATAAACAATTCTTTGTTACAGAGTTGCTGCCGGTACTGCCCATGGCTTTGCTCTGTTTGATTATCTACAGCAAAAAGAGGTTGTCACCAGATGCACTCTCAACCCAAATGGTAAGTCGTGTTATCTATTATGGTGGAAACAGTTTGCTGAAAATCCAAAAAAACAAACAATGAAAAACCCATGTAATGTCAATGTCAAGTTTCAAATATTGGCATGATACAGTGCACTTATACTGTCAAATGATAATCCAATAGCTTCAAATTTAATTATTAGTTTCTTCAATAAGTTGTACTGAAGATTGCTTTGTGGTGGTTCTCCTTTTTTGCCATCTGCATCACAATATCTGACACAAGTGAATAATAAGTGAACCTGTGAGAGCTTAGATTTAACCCAATCAGACTTCAATTTATATATGTATTTTTCATCTTTTTAGATTTGACTGGGGCTGCTCAAGATACCAGTATCTCAAGAAGAAAGTCCTTTAAGAAATCGCTGAGGGAATCGTTCAGGCGGTTGAGACACAGGCGTTCAGAGAGGAGGCGAGCTGATGAGCAGGCCAGGAAGGAGAGCCCCAAGAAGGGTATTGAACAGACAGAGACCCCTGCTGCCGAGGTGGAAGGAGCCGAGGCCGCTACTGCTGGTGCCCCGGCTCCAGCAGCCACCAGCTCCACTACCAGCCCTGCAGCAGCTGAGGAAATCGAACGTAAACCAGTCGAGAGACAAGTAGAAGCTCGCAGCAGTGAAGATTTTAAAGCTTCACTCGTCAGATGCTTATACTTTGCTGAAACTTTTGTCCTTCACGGTTAGTGTGGAATGCTTTATCTTGTTTTATAATTTAAATTTTTTTTTTAAAAGGCTGAATAAGACAAAGTATTGCATTTTAATGTATTTGGAAAATATTAAAAGAGAAAAATAAAAAAATCTGCCCTATTAAAATAAAATATCCTTCTGCCTATATCTTCATTTTCTTTCAGTAAGTGAACAGAATACTCCAGGTTATCTATCAAACTTATTCTTTTTTTGACCTGAATTTTTTTAGCTTCTGCTCATACTTAGTGATGTGCTCTCTTTTTTTGTATACAGGTTCACAACACACAGCTACTCTATGGGCGGGTACAAACTCTGGCACTGTCCTCATTTACACGATGACTTTACCCGCCAGTGACAAGCGTCCCGATTGTGTAGTCGCAGCCGTGCTGGCCAAGGAGATAAAATTGCGTCACCGTGCCCCTGTCATCTCTATTGCTGTATTAGACAAACAGGATCGTGTTTTACCAGCAGCCCTGGAGGTCCAGCACGAGAGAGCTAAGGCCCCAGATATGTCCGGAGATCACCATGTTGTCATCTGCTCCGAGGAACAGTTTAAGGTAAATATTCTGCAAGCGTTTAAAAAATATAATGGCAATTTGGAAACTCCATGTTTGGTAGGACGGCAGTTGTCTGCGTAAGGATTGACTATATTATTCCCATCCCCGTCGATGAAAAGTTAAGCCTTTTAAAAGAAACTCAGTAAATTCTGTATTTTCTAATCATTGTTTGCACATGAAATTTAACCAGTGTGCAAAATTTATTCAATTGTTCTCAATAGTATCTTCAAATTGAACAGTTTCTCTATATTTTATTCATGCTGTCTTGACATTGGAGGAACAGTATTTCCCAACAGAGCAAAACACTTTATCTTAAACGGTTGTTAGTCTGGCTGTTTACTGTTCGATTTCACTGCCGTCAAACAAGAGAGATAACCGGTCACCAATCAGTAAAACTGTTGAGGAATTTTTGTGCCACATTATGGGTTGTGTATTCGTAATATAATAAATGTTTGTATTTTGCAGTTGTTCAGTTTGCCCAATCTCAAACCAGCACACAAGTGCAAGTTGACGGCTGTGGATGGATCCAGGGTTCGCAGATTGGAGTTTGTTAACTTTCGTAGCAAGAGTGGTAAGTTTTTCGGCATTTTAGTTTGATTTATTGTCCCTTTTTATTTTTTTATTTTTAGCAAAGTAAAGGTGTAAACTCAACCTGGTTGACGAAAGCATTTAGTTAAAGTGTAAGTTATTATGACCAGTGTTGGGGAATGCATGTATGCTTCAAACATGTTCAGAAATTGTCTGGCAGAACTAATGTATCAAATATTGTAGCGGGTGGTTGGGTGGGAGGCTCCTGTGCTCGGATTCTCTCTGAGCTAAGGTGCATCAGGAGGCTGATTTGTTTTGGTCGTGTCCTGTTTTTTTTGACCTGTAAATGTACTATTATGTCTTCATTGTTGCCTGCGTCGTTTAGGGTGTTTTTTTTCCACCCATTGGGCTGAGATGTAGTCACACTGGTGAAATAACCCAACCCAAAAAACAATCATATATATTTCCAAATCGGTCATTAACCAAAATTGTAATTCAGAATCTTATTTATCCAGCATGACCACGAAAAATTCACTGATCAGATTTCGCAGTTTATCTGTAGTCCATTTCCCTTAAGATGTGACACTTTGTGACCGTACATTTTCATTCATGATTATTTTTTTACACATTTCAGATGAGAATTACAACGAGTTTGACGTAGCTTGTCTAACTAATCTTGGCGATTTAAGTGTGTATTCAATCCCTAATCTACGCAGACAAATTCAACAACCAGGCTGTCTACGTAAAGAAGATATCAAGTAAGTTTTCAATGTACTGTCTGTAGTTCATCATTCTTAATGCTGGGCCATAGCAATAGAAAACATAAAAGAAAGGGACTGCTTAAATGGTTGCTCGGTGTAAAACACAACAACAAATACATAATCAAATGCTCTAGATAAGAAGTTTTAAGGTTTGTCTAGATGAATACTGTCGAATGACAAATGATTTCTCCAACAATGCTATGCCAGTTCTTGCAAGTGTCCTTAGATGTTTTACGTGGAATCGTGGGCTGTGTGAATTAGTCGTTATCTTAGTTACATGTGTAATGCAATTTGAATAATCATATAATTCCTCAATATTGTTCTATATTGATTATTACCATTTCTCGGTCATCCATTTAACAGCTTATCTCCACTCAGAAACACCATTCAATGTTGTAACAATCCTGACAAACTGTTTTTGTTGCAGTGGTATTTCCTCATTCACCTTCACAAAGAACGGCCAGGGATTGCACTTGAGCTCAGCGTCCGAGTATGTTCGTATCTCCCTGTCTGCTCAGCTGATCACCCGACCCCTGTGTGAGGTAGAACTGAAGGAGGGCATGAGGCCAGAACCTGAACCAGAACCTGAGGTGGCTGTCTGTCCTACGCCAGATACCCCTGCCATACAGGTCACTGCTGCAGAGGATAGTGAAACTGGGTAGGTCTCTTGCTTTAGGGGATATTTACACAAGATTCCTACTGTTTTGGAAATTGCAAGAAAAGAAAGTACTGGAAACCTATTTTTTGGTTGAAAAAACTTTGACAAATTGTAAGGGGACCGCGCCATGGCTCAGTTAGCGCGTCTCATCTGCAGACCCTCCTTCGCACAGGTTCAAATTTCCCAGTGATTCTGAGGGAGTCAGACAAGGTGACTTCGGCAATCGTGGGGGCAGTTTTTGGAAGGTTTCCTCCCGGTTTTCAGCCATATTGAGTAGTGGAGAATCTGTCGTCATATAAATGAAATATCTTTAAGTACGACGTTAAACACCAATCAAACAAACAAATTCTAAGTATCACTATAATCAAGAAAAACTACCAAAGAACCAAATAGCCTTTCTTCCACTAAACAAGCGACAAAGACAGTTTGTGTGTGAATTCTTGCCGTTGTTTGCATCCACGATAACAAAAGTTTTATGTAAATCGTCTTATCACTGATCAATATTTTATCACTGAAATTGAACTATTTATTGAAATTTACCATTTTTTTTATTTTATTTGACAAAAAATTAATTTTAACAACTTTTCAAACATTCATAATAAGTTGGATATGAAATTTTTTCTTTCTCTGCATTTATACAAAAACATATATAAGAGTTTGAAAAAAATGAACTTTGTATTGTAATTGATCTGTTTTGTAATTGTAGGGAAGGAGCTGACCAGTTAGAACAGTCAACCACAGAGGATCAGAATGAATCCAGGGCAGACACCACAGCCGACATCACAGTAGATAGTGTCACTGTCAAGTAGGTTCACTCATCTATTAGTGTACTTTCAATTCAATTTTGTAGTCTGTAGCTTTGATCAAGCTGAATTAATGATAATAACAAAATGGTTTAATAAGTTAAACACATTCAAAACGTAGCAAGGAGCAATTGTTTACATATTGTATTAATCTTTCAAATTATAACGCCCTAAAAACGCACATCAATACGATAAGATGTTATTTTTTCAATTTTGTTGTTTGGTTAGTACTTTTATGAAAATTATTTGACGGCTTTTCTGTTTTCCCAACAGTCCCGATGTCGTTGGAGACACCAGTACGAACAGTGAAGACATTGTAACCAATACCACAACAGAGATAGTTGTTGGCGCAGGTAAACATTTTTGTGAAATTGTGGCTGTCAGTTAATTTGAGTGGGAGCATCCTTTGCCTTAGTGCCCTCTGAGCCAAGGGGAAACAAGACGCCTACTTATTGTGGTGTCCTGTAAATGTATCACAGCGTCTTCTGTGTTGCTAGCATCGTTTAACGGGGTTTCATCAACTGATTAAGTGAAATAGGGCATTAAAACCCCAATTAAAAATCTGTCAATTAATTTTTAAAATGAAATAAAAAAATGATTAGATTGTTCAACTATCAGACTGGAATGGCCCCCCTGGCTAAGGCCAGTATTTTAAAAGCTTCCATTCCCTCTGTCCTACTTAACAATGAAAAAAGCCTTATCTTTCCAAGAGAGCTTAAATTGACATGGCGGTGCTCATATTACCCTCTACCTTTTGAATACACCAGCGCGATATAAGTAAAATACCCTTGAGCACTGTGTTCATCAGCCATTGTTAAAATTTTGAGTAAAATAGTGAAGACATTCAATGTTACTGGTGTTATTTTCAGTGACTAAAGCGTTTACGAATGTGGATGACGATACAAAGGCCACTACTAAAGTCGTGGTGAAAGAGGTGAGGAAGTTTACCAGTACTTAGCCCTCTCTGGCCATCCCAGCCTACCTGCTAATCCTCTCATTAATCCTCACTAATCCTTAATCCATCATCATTCTTACTTAACTAGTTTGTTAAATTTTTATCATTCATTTGTTTTTCTACTAATTATTCAAGTGGGTTTAATTTATTTCCATTGTTAGTAAAAAAAAATTGCTGAATAGTTTGTTTTGGGATTTTTATTTCTGTTCTTTTGTGGTTTTAAACAGATATTCATTTTCTGGGGAAGGTTAAAGTGTTGCTTCACATTTTGTTTGAAACTGCTTCTAAAGATTTTGTCTTTTAAGACTTCCTGGGAGAAGGATTGAACTTTAAATTGAGCTTTATATTTATTGATTCCTAATCTTGAAAAAACCAGTACATTAAATTAATTATTTAGATTTTATTATAATTTAATCTTATTCATATTCGCCATTTAAGATTAAGTATCATAATTTCTAATATATAAGTAGTAACATAGGCTGTAGTGCTACAAATTAATAAAGGTCTAATCCCGGTACAAGTATCCCTGCTATCACACTGTTCATCCTCACTTTTTGCTTGCTTCTCTTGGGATGTCAGCCGAGGTCTTAAGGTACTGGAAATTTCCTCCCCTTGTTCAGTGCGTTATATCTCTTATAGAAATCTGTTAATGTAAATGTTGGAAATTTACGTTTGTTGCATATCTTATTTCTTTGGATATCTTTTATGACGAACAGATTAACCAGTTACGGTTTGATTTTTTACTGTTGCTTTTGTTTCTCTTTTATTCAAACTTCTCTAAATATACAATGTTGACTTGTTTGCTTTTGTAGATTAAAGAAGAAGTGACAATAACTACAACCAAGTTTGAAGAGCTGAAACTTGAAGGGGAAACCAAAGTTGAGGAAGTCAAGGAATTCTCAATACAGAAAATTAAGATTGGAGAAGAGAAGATTGAAAACGGCATCGAAGCCCTTGTGGAGTAAATCAACCTAGATCAACACAAGCTCGGGCGTTCAAGCATTTATTGCATTTAGTGACTGTAGTCTGTGTGATGGAGCTGGAGTTTTAAAAAGATTTTTAGCCACCCCTGTGTCAAGAAAACTGTTCCCCCCACTTGTGCTGAAGTGACTCTTTAAGCAGGACTACGCATTAGCCTCCTGTTAGTACAGATTTAGGGCAGTGTGCATTGCTCATTCTGATCCGCCCCCTCCCCATTCTCACCCCAACTACTCGCACCTTCATATTGACGGGATGGCATCGCTTATATTTTAAAACACGACCAGTATTTGTGTAGTTTCTAGTTCATTGTCTAATTGTTATAGAACAATCCTCTGTAGTCCTCCCATGGTGAGCTATTTTATCGGCAGTCTACGCATATGGACTTGTTAGGCTTCCTTAATGAATTTATAGATTAATATTAATGTTCTTTAATTGATGCTAACTGTTGGCGCAAAGAAATTAAAGTATAAATTGATTGGACCAATGTATTTTATTTGTTATATCATGAAAGGATCTTGCTTTCGTATTGAAAAGTCTCGCTCTACGCCTTTTTGTGCCTTGTTTTGGACCTGCTTGTTTTATATAAAACCCTTGTATTGTTGTCCGTTTATGTTGCTATTTTGGCAGCACTAAAGACAATTGTGTATTTCCAATCACCATCATTGCAGAGGGTAAATTTGTCACAAATTTTTAATTTCATTATGAACAAATTTAATAAATGTTTTGCCTACAGCCTAGTAATTTGTCTTGTTATATATTTTTTGTGTGTGTGTCTATACGCTCATATTCGTTTAATGCCACAGATAGACTTGGTGCCTGGAATCTTGTTTTTGTTAGGTGCCAAGAAAACTGATCGATCAAAAATTTCTACATTTTTAAATGATTATTTAACAGTGACATTAATGAAACATTGTTTCAGCGGCATTTAGAAGCCGAGCACATACATGTAACAATAAGATGACAAAGATGGATTTTCAAGTTTATTTTCAATATACCCACAAATTCATCTTTGTCATTTTCTTATTTATGAAAACTTCTTCATTCAATGTGACCTTTAATCGAGTGACCTGAAATTGTGCACTTCCATTCTGAGTCTATCGGCTACTTAAGTTATTTTATACAGAAGAAGACGGTATAAGTTTTACGAGAATTTGACTTGGTTGCTCACAAATAACATTGAGTTTTTGTTAATATTCTGAACTGTACGTGTAATGGAAGAATCGCAAACCTCTTCAATGCTCTTGGCCAAAAAAGTCAACCTTGTAAGGATGCTCAGATACTGTGTGATCCATCACCTTGTCAGAAGGAATCCACCACGTCTTGCGTTTAACATGATTGCGTCTAGACCACAGGAATTTGTATCAATTAGAGTAATTACCAGCTGATTACCTGTTGATTACAACGTACGTTGTAGTTGTTCTTCCCTCCTTACATAGCAGCAATAATATTTCCAATATTCCCAGCAGTTCTGCCACAATCTGTGGAAAAACGCTGAACAGAAGGTTTGGCAGTTTTTTTTACCACAACCATTTTGAATAGCTATGACAGATATCCCAGAAGCCACTGCGCTTGACCTAGTTTCCCAAATATGGAACTCCTCTTGTATGTTGGACTTCTATATTTGGGAAACTAGGTAACGCGCAATGGCTTCTGGGATATCTGTCATAGCTATTCAAAATGGCCATGGTAAAAAAAATCTGCCAAACCTCCTGTTCAGCGTTTTTCCACTGATTGTGGCAGAACGCTGGGAATATTATTGCTGCTACGTAAGGAGACATTAAACAGGTAGAGAATGTAGTATCGTCTAACCAAAGTCCAAACAAAGGCTTTATTTCTGGATTATCGGCTGCTTCTTGGGAAGTATGTTTCCTTCCTTGACTTTGTATCAATTAACAGCTGATTAACTATAATAAAGTGTTTTAACTAACGGTTTAAGAACAACTACAAATTCCTGTGGTCTAGACGCATGATCGAACATGGTTATGTAACCTTAGCCATAAAAGTTCATAATATGGTTAACTAACCTTAGTCATAGAAAAAGAGTTCATAACAAGGAAGACATTTTTCAACTTGATTTATTTCAATTAAAGAACTATACATTGCTGAACAGCTTTTTCAATCGATTTGTACATAGAATAAAAGCTGCCGGAAGTAATGAAGTAAATGATGAAACGGGTTGAGCTATAAACGTTTCTAAATGTGATTTCTTACGCCACATTAACCAGTTTAACTGTATAAAACTTTTCTTTGCTTGGGCTTTTCAAGGCAACATTGAAGGTTATTTCACTCTTCATTCTGGTATGACAGTGACTGGCCTATGTGATTGAAGGCGCCCAATATCAATATTCATAGTGACCACCATTGTACAAGTTGACGATATATTTTTACTTACTGCATCAAATGATTATCAAGAGCCTTAGTTCTACTGAAGATATTGAAAATAAGAGTTAACAGTTTTGTTCAACATTTGTAAACTCTTTAGTTCCACCGAAGAGATTTACACTAAAGGCTTTTGATAAGGAAAAATATTTCGTCAGCAATTTGACTAAAAAAAATAATGTCTCGATTTTCAGGTATAATTTTGTTTGGCATTGAGGAGAATAATAAATCTACATGGAGGACAGCATGGCCTGTAACTAAAGAAAATTATGATATATTCATTGTTGTTATTAACATAAATATAAAAATTTACATATTGCACAACAATTTAGTTTGAACACAGTGTTTGGATCATAAACAGGTGCACTCGATGATAGATAAATTTATGGGGCCTAAAGTGACACAGCCAGGGTGTACTTTCATGTATAAATATGGTGGCAATTGAGACAGATTATAAAGTGTCACAGCCGATGTATAAATATGGTGGCAAATGAGAAAGATCAAAAGAAAATCCCTTTCTCTTGGAGTAGTGTCCACCTCTAGCGACTGGGCTCCATGCCTTTCCACCCTTCACCATCGAGTTTTATGTATATTACCGACGAGTTTATAAAGTACATATAATATATTTTTATAAAGAGCGCTATATGTACATGTATTTGCATAGGGAGACTGAATTGAGGTTTAAGTTGTTGATAAACATGCAAATACTAAATGGTGTGATTTTCATATGGAAGCCGTGTACTTTCAATTCAATTTTGTAGTCTGTAGCTTTGATCAAGCTGAATAAATGGTAATAACAAAATGGTTTAATAGGTTAAACACATACAAAACCTACAGTGAGATGCCATTGGGTACACACAAATTTATATTTTAATTCTTATTTTTTTATACTTTCATAAAAGTATACACCTAATCAAAGTTTTTGACATGACAGAATGCTATAGAAAATGTAGATTTCAATTCCACGAAAAGTCAGTGAGTTGAACAAAATGTTAATTATGGCAAATGTTGTTTACAAAAATCACATTGTTGCGTGTTGTGAAATGGTAAAAGAAAAGACATCAATGAACAGTTATGGGTGAAACTCCAAACCTCTGGAGAAACAATAAATTACGGCATTTAAACACAATGCTCTGTACAGGGCAGCAATCGGATATTGTATTTCCAAATATTTGCTTGATTTTATGGAGGGGTCGGGCAACAACCTCATGATCGCGGTTTCTGTTAGCAAGTCTGAATTTTTAACAATAAAAAACAATTTATACAGTAAGATCCTTTTCTGTTTTTTTTTTCTTCAACTGATTCACGTCTTCTAAGATTTGCAATTCTTCTGTAGCAATCTTGGCACGATGCTATTCCTGTTTTCCTATTGGCGATAATTTAAAACAAGTCCGCACTGCGAGACATACCCCGTGGCCTGCAGCAAATACGAATCATGTGGCTGCAGGCTTTGAAGCA
>JAVFBZ010185239.1:0-15027 GCA_032466195.1 Katharina tunicata
TTAGAGTTTTTTTCAGATTCTGCAGAAGTATTTCCGGTGTAGCGTCAGAAAGACGTCATGTGCTTAATGGGTGTCAAACTTCATGCCGTACTTAAGAATTATTTATACTAAATGACGTTGTCGTTTATAATGGACACCAAGGAGGACTCATTATAAGTTTTGTTCGCATGTAACATCGCAGAGATTCCACTAAAGAGATTTTTAAAATGTAAATTTTGGGCCAGCGTTCAAAATATTGGGCCAGCGTTTATTGTCACTAACAGGTCGTTGCTGATGTTCTGTATAAGATAATAGTGTATATATGTCGTTATGTTTGTCAAGGATGATTTCTTAGGGTCCGTGCCCCTAAACGCGTTTAAAACGCATATATAAGTGAAAACATTCGAAAATAAAACACGTTTTTCTGTAATGTATGTTATAAATTTGCAGTTATAGACATGAAAATTCATTGTTGATTGTTTTCACTTTTGTTCACTTTTCTGTCTCCTTAATGTTCCAGAAAACGACTCTAATTCCAAGACTGACTTCATGGCGTTAAGAAGTAGTTTATTCTCGGATTTCAGTCCTGACCTCAGGCCTGTTCTAAACCGCTCAGATCCACTCATACTCAACATCTCCCTGTTTGTTTTTAACATCAACTCCTTGGTAAGTTAACCATACTAGGATTAACTGTTTGTTTTAATTCAGGGGTTCTATATTTTTCTTTATCACGGCAGTTTGCTGTCATTGGCTTACGTATGTTTTTGAAGAAATATACTATTTCAGCTAGTTGTTTCTTTTTGATATTTACTTTTTACGCTTATGAAGCAAGTAGAAAGCACCCGAAAATTAGATTTCACCTCTGTGACAAACACATTGAGTTTAGTGGGTCACAAATAAAAAAAACAATTAATCAGAATCTTCCTAATGTATTGCGGATTGACGCTTACATCTGATATCCTTAAATGCCATTTAACCCAATACTGTTGACAAGTAATGGCAATAACAGCACACACTGGTAACGGAAACCTCTTTAAATGGAACCACATTTTCATTTGCCAAGCAGGTTGCCATGTTTAATTGCTATAGTATCGTGTGGCCATTAATATATAAACTATGTTGGCTGTTATAAAAGACAATCAAATGTAGTTGTTAAATGTGCATTATAAGTGACACTGTCCCTTTGTCTTATTTTTGTCAGAATGAGATATGAACAACGCTATCTAACGATGATACTTCATCCAAAGTCATAGCTGGGATACTAAAGTACTCTTTATTATAGCTTTAGGACAATTACTATTTTCTGACACCACATTTATTTCAGCTAATTGCAGGATAACAGTCAAATTCAACTGGAATTCTTCAAATGTAAGAATCTTTGCTTGAAGTACAAATACAGTTATTTCAAAATAAATCTTTGTAAAATATAATACAACAATGACAAATTCGTATTTTAACAGGACGAAAGGCAACAGAAATTAACAATATCAGCGTGGTTCTACTTGGTAAGTTTTAAGAGATTAAACACTTTTCGACTCTGTGAAACACTTCTTTTACTCTCAATTGCTACGATGCTCAGGTCTCAAAAGTATATAGCCATTATAGATTAATTCACTAACCCAGCAACCTTGATTTCCAACATTGTATAAGTGTCTCTCGTTTAATTTAAAAAGGAAAACAAGTTGTGTCTGTCTGTGAAACTACAAAGAAAGATAAACTTTTTACAGAGTACATCGACGGAAGAACGATAGAATTGATAACAACTTACATCTTTTATAGAGACCAATTTGTTACAGTCGCTTAAAAATTAAGGGAAATCCACTTTTCACTATCCAAGCAAAGTTGTCAGTTAGCCGTCTGTAGTCTATATTGTCATACAAACTCTGATTGGCTCCTGAGAAGATATTTCACAGGGAGCCAGTTAAACGACGCCAGCCTTAGATACCACGTAAAGAACTGTTGCCCGAAACGCCTAAAACGACATGACAACTCATTTTCTTTCAAATGCACCCTCACGTGGCAAAGCTCTCCTACATGTAATTGACCAGAGGCTGTAGTAAACGGGTTTGTTGTATAACAACAGCTGATTCATGAACGTGTACACTGTTATTGATTTATTTCTCAACTCTAAGGAAAACTGTCTTCTTTTGATTTGTTGTTATATTTCCAGGAATGGACAGATGCTTTCTTGCAATGGGACGAAGCCCAGCATAATGGACTATCCCATATAATATTGTCAAAAGATGACGTCTGGATGCCAGACTTGAAGATTTTCAATGGGTATGTGAAATAGCTGTTACTTCATTGCTGAGAAAAAGTTATCAAATAAATCAAAATATATACACTAAGAAGATATGTGTGGAAAACATTCACAGGGTGCCTAAAATAATAAAACAAGAAAGCTAACTAGTTCTTCTTATCGTGGCAATTCACACACGTGTAGTATATCAATGCAGATGTGTAATCAAATATGTGAAAATGTGTATGAAATCAGAATGTCCAAATCACTTTTGTCCATTTTTTCTTATATTTCAGCTTTACATGATTTGTTCTAACATTCTTATTTCAGTTATGAGGGATTGTTGGATATTACTGATTATGGAAAGTTGGTCCGTCTCTCCTCAAATGGGGCCGTTATATTTGAACCGGGCAGTGCTTTTGAACTTTACTGCCTTGTAGATATCACCTATTATCCATTTGATCGTCAGAATTGTTCTATAGTAATCATGTTCTGGATGAGTCGAAGTTCTGAGGCCGACTTGAGGCTTTCCAACGAGGAGTTCGTATTCAGAGCGCTGCGACCTAACGGAGAGTGGGACATTGAGTTCGCCGGAGCACGGCACTATATCCAGGGTTTCTCTGACGATTCCAGTCGCAAATACGGCTATCTCGAGTACACATTTCACCTGGTGAGGAAGCGGACATTCTACGTTCTCCATTACCTGGTGCCCGTCACACTACTGTCAATGCTTAACGCCATTGTGTTCGTATTGCCACCAGAATCCGGCGAAAAAATGTCTTTGTCCATCACAGTATTGTTGTCCTTCACTCTGTTCATAAGTTTGTTGAATTCATCTCTACCACAGACATCTTTACATGTCTCCTTATTTGGTAAGTAAAGAACACAATCTCCTGCCTGTTATGATATATGTTTATTGTTTTGTGTTGTGTGCGTCGATGTCTCGTTCTCCAAGGCTTTAAATCACCAGTAGAAGTCTACAGTTTGTGTGAAAAAATATGAATGTACCTCTTTAGTATCAGCGGATATTCTTACATCTTACGTCACGTGACATATTCCATAGTTAATCTTGCTCAAACTGTGATTGTTATAGACTTGCCGTAACCCCTTCTTTTTTGCACGCAAGTGCATTCGTTTCTAAGAGAAAACCTTTAATATAAGACAAACTAGACATTTGGATAACCACTGGAGACAATCAATTTGTCAAAATCTATTATACATTTTGCAATGCGTGGCTGTCTCTCTGTCCGTTTAAACAAATGTCCATTTGTTTTATTTTCTCTGCCCTTATTCGCATTTAACAATCGGTCTTGTGATGGATGTCTGATTTTTAGTAAGAGTTTACTAATGGTGATATATGATTGCATGGCATGTGCGTAGTGGTAAAATGTTGTAGGATACAACATCATTTGGGGGCCGTTAAATGTAAGGTAAACAAGGTATCTTAGAAACAAATGCCACTAATAATTCAAGCAAGGTGACCTTTCAAAATATTTACATAAGATGTTGTGTGTTGCTTCCACTCATGGTCATTAATGCAGCATAGTATACGGCATATGCTTTCTTTCAGCCGTGTATTTGTCAGTTCTATTGGGAATTGGTACAATATCTGTAATTCTGTCCGCCATCGGGCTGTACCTTCATTACCAGAACGAGAACCTGCTGCCTGAGCCCACAATCCTGCCCCACACAGCCAGCGTACGACGGGCGTTATTCAAGAGGCGGTCAGCTCAGGATTCTACTGTTAGTTCACAGAGAGAGTGGGTTATCCGCGACGGGGAGTACTCAGGACATCTTCTGTCTTTGGAAGAAAATCAACCACTGAGGGAAAAAAGCCAATGTTACAGGACCAGCCAACACCACGATGACTTCAAGGAAGAAAATATGAACGTGTCGCCGATTAACAAACTTGTCCGTTTAGAAAGCCAACAGCCTAAAGAAAGAAACAACAGATTAAAACCTAGGGTGAAAAGTACTAGATTTTGGTGTATCGACCCGCATGTCTTTGACAAGATTGGATTTTTTATTTCACTTTTCATGACAATCGGTTCCACACTAACGGTAATTATATTGTTGGCGTCACATTAATGTTGTTTTAATATTTTGTATTGCGACATTGGCAAAACTATCATTACAAAAACATGACGACTTAGATGGATTTTCAACTATATTGGTAAGTGACGTTTCGATCTAGAAGTTAAGATCGTTTTCAAGCAATGATCTTAACATCTAGATCGAAACGTCGCTTGCCAATATATCCAGAAGTTGAAAATCCATCTAAGTCGTCTTGTTTTTGTAATATACCCAGCTTCTAAATGCCACTCAAACAAGAAAGATATCATCGTAAGTGTGCCTGATTTATTCACATTAGGAAAAAATGCATCACGAGGAACTGGTGGTAGATGGTAATTAGCACCACGTACCGGGCGGCGTTGTCTTTTTATAGATACATTTATCTATTAGTTCAATTTATCCAGATACTTGTATTAGCTAGTGACTATATTGTTCCCTTTTCTACGGGGCGTGGAGTACTTTTCGTTGTATGGTTGTATTAGTATTTCATGACCCGACGTGCTGTTTTTCAAATACATTAACCTTTAACAACTTACATGGTTCATATGTGTAATAATGGTTAATGTCACGGGTCAGCACACACAGTCGTAAAGGATAATATTTTCCGGGTTACGGATCATATTCTACCCGTATGCTTTGGATTTTGTTGGATGTCATATTCAATACAATGTAAATTGGAAATAACAGAAAATATGATAAATTACTCACCTTACAATATTATTATTGTTGTTTTGTTATTGCTATTATTATTATTATTTTGTTATCTTGGCATTGTGTACCTATTGTCTTACTTATGACCATAAACTGGATTACATGCTACTCTCCCAGTCTATTAGATAGCATATTCAACTTATCTCAGCATAAGCTCTTACCTTCAAATATGTAACTTCATAAGGAACTAAGAACAGTGTTCGTATCAGTAAACATGTATGCTTTTATTGGTTCGTTCACAAATGTCAGTGTTAATGCGTTTTCTTTACTTTATGATACCTTGGTGTCTATGTTTCACTATCATCCCATCGACAAGTTATCGTTATCACTAAGCCTCTCGATTCCAGTCTATTCCGCTTACTTAACCACGCCTTATCATAAGGTTACACGGCCAAAAATTGGTGGGACTAAGCCGGCTCGTATCTAAATTATATTTATATTTGAGTTTACACTGGCAGAAAAAGGTGGACTAAATCTTATACGTATCGGAATTGTCCATCTTTTTTGACCAACTTAAGAAAGCCTAGAAGGGACATGGAAATAAAAAGGAAAAAAACATGTTAAACTCGTTATAACGAGATCATTAGGTTGTTATAATGACTTCACAAATTCGTTATAATAAGAAAAGTCCTTATAACGATTGTCTTACACCCCAAGAAAAAACAGCTTTTGAGATTGTTTAGTATAACTTACGAAAGCCTAGAAGGGACATGGAAATAATCCGCATCAGTTTAGTTCACCTACAGATGGCGTCCTTGGAATGCTGTGAAGTCGTCCTTTGTGTCGGCGTTCGCTAAAGCTAGCTGGAAGTGTGCCAAGATTCCCCAGACACCTGTTGCCAGGGCTGTCAGAATTAATATGATAATTAATACATGATGCTTATATTAAGGCAGTGAACGGCAAGTGGCATACATTAAACTGTAACTTATGGGATGATGTATAGCAAGTCATTTCGCAGCATTAGGCAAATCAACAAATCACACTTGAAGACTGTACAGAAACCATCACAAGCTTAGTAGAAGAATCAAGTCTCTCCATTGATCAATATACAGTTTTTCTCACCATTTCATCAACCACCGGAAGTAATAATTGTATAAATCTTTAATTTTTCTAATGAAAATATAAATCCCCAGAAACAGCTACCTCGCTTACCAGGACAGTTCCATCAACTTTTAGGTTAAATTTACAACGTTATATTAGAAATCCACCAATAATTTTAACATTCCTAAAATCAAACCTTCCCATTCGACCTGGGTTATAACAGTTAAGGAACGGATGGAAAATTGATGTTTCGACAAATATAGTTCATAATATGTTAGCATAGATACCAATCTACACATTTCAATCGCTAGAAGAAGTGCGCAGGGAAATATTAATACAGAAATTCATTTAGCTCGACACAAACTGATCAGAACAGACTCCCCCACATAGAATTGAATAGAAGTTTCAAATAACCTGTGTCCCCAATTATGATATGTAAATTTAGAGAAAAAAAGTGCTGGTATAACTGATATACTAGTCATTATTACTAGTCATTATTGTAGAAAAGGCGACACTGAATGCTCTGAATTACATGTAGCCGATGTAGAGTTGGTCCACCAAGCTTATCAGTTGCATTTCAAACCAACCCACAACCTTAACAATAAGCTAACCCTAAATAACATTCACCCTAAAATTGCAATTATGTACGTAACCGTATAGTAGGCCTACCCTAAACGCAATGCTAACCTTAAACGTGTACTTACTAACCCTAAACCCCTGTGCTAACCTTACACGTTAAAATATCCAACCCTAACCATAAAACAGTATATATTTATTCCACCTCAACCAAGCCTTACCTTAACGCTAACCCTAACACCCTTAACAACCCTAACCGTAAAGTATATAATGTTCTGAGTTAATTTACTCCAATACTGTAATTAACTAAACCTAAAGAACCCTTGCCAAAAAACTGACTCTTAAAATGTACTGAATGCAGTAATTTTAAATGAACATACAATATATCAGTAAGACAGAAAAAATACTTTCGATGGGTTTTATGGATGTTTGCCGGTCTTTGATTAATGGCAATGTAGATTATAACAGGCGAGGGACGAATTAATTACAGCTGTTATTGCCCGCAGAGATGTAAATCAACAAGCTACTACAAAACAATGTTAAATGTTTACACCAGTTTGTTGTGTAACTTCAACCACACAAAATATGTGTAAAATTACAGGGAAAAAAAACAACAAATACAATTGAAACCATTGTGAACTGATAGCAGTGGAAATAGTTGTGGTATATAACACAATACATAATATACCGTAATTATATATAACGTTCTTACAGTGTAACACCACTGTCAAATTAAAATAAACAAATAGCATAAACAAATACCGTACCCTTACGGTGAACCACAGTCATTCCTACCAGTATTTCCATCAAGGATTTTATGCTAAAATAGGCATAGGATTAAGGGGGAAGTAGATCGTCACCCGTGACTTTCTACAGCGGTACTGTGTCCGACTACTCTAAATGACTAAGGTGTCCGCGTAAATTTGAACGGTTTACAAATAAATATCGAAATAATGTAGAATATATTAAAAGCTATACAAATAACAAAACAGCATATCTTTTTTCTAAGAATGCGTAATGGCCTCCTGTTATATTTTTTCCACACACACCGTTCGGCCAAAATGTCCTTCCTGTTGTTTATTACTGAACTATTGTGTTTGTATTTGTGAGCATTCGTTTGGAGATTATCGTCTATCATTACATTCCAATGTAAAAGCTACCATAACGGAAACATAGAGTATACATGAGGATTGGCACTTATTTGTACCGGTAATTTGAGCGCTTAGTTCGTCAATAAACGACTGACAAAAGATAGGATCAAAGCTCGAGGCGCTCTAAAACGCCACGTGCATGTTCGAATATACAATGGCATTGAGCTGTCTCGAACAGTTTTCCCACACTAGCCTCATATTATTAGGTAAACGGCTCTAAACATGTTATTTTAATAATACATAAAGATGATATTTATTGCGGAATTAGACACCGTAATGCCTTCTACAATTTGGGACAAATACATTATATCAATTTATTTGTAACAATGGTGACAATCCACGGTGATTACAGCTGTCTATAACCCCGGGGTGGCCTAACACTTGTGCATCACAGTGCTCCTCTTCATCACACACAACCTGTTGTTAGACGTAATAAATCTTTTGCTCCGTCGTAAAGTGTATCAAAACGTCATCGAAAGGTCGTGGGTTTTCTGGCTTTTACCCGTGCAGTTCTCTTCCAACAATAAAGCTGGTTAATCATCTGTAATTGGGACTTAAAAGTCATGTTGATCTCATTTCGTATAAGTAAACCATAATGTAGTAAACGCCCATACCTTTCTCCTTATATTTGATTAAATCTATAATGTAGCTTTGATTTACAATGAAATAGTAGTTTTTCGAGGTTTACATTATCTTAGTTGGCTCTGGGTGTGTTCATTTATTAATCATATTTATCATGAAGAGACAATTGATCTTCCAACGGAACTACTTGATGTCAGTACAGAGACGAATATATAAATATTCCTTTGAATCCTTAGAAGAAATTCTATTCAGAGAGTCCATACAGGAATAATCTCTTCTCACAATGTAGATAAGCAGATAGATAATTCGTAACAAGGGACCCAAAACAAGTACATGACGCCAGTGTTAGAACGACTTCCATACAGACATGTACACGATTGGCACCGCCATTCTCATTTCTATCTACCCTGAACTGTCCCAAAGGTATGTGTGTATATTCGGCCAATAATTGATTTGTGCATTATAAAACGATACATGAATGTCAGAAAGCTCTAGGGGGTTCAGCTGACTCGTACAATAGAACTATCCCACACAAACCTCAGGTTGTAAGGATATCGGCTCTCATGATAAATAAGAAGTACACAATTTGTTGCCACATCGGGATCCATTGTGTCTCGAGCCATTTAGAAGGTATACTCTTTATCTCAATTAGAGTTCGGCATCGGTGCACAAAGGTGCTTATATCTTGATAATTCTTACCCCTCGGACTCTTAGTGATACACGGCTTTTGGTGTATGCGTTATTTATTATTTTCTATTCTTTCTTACATATTATAGCTATTCACAGGCGCCTAAAAGACTGAGGTGTTATATTGCTCTTAGTATGACCGTAATTGATAGCAAAGCATTGGCGAGGAGATTGCCGTGCTTGGTGTCTACAAGGTAAATCCTTCGGGTTTTCAGCATCAATCAATCGTCGGCACTGGAGAGTCGCGTCGGACGGACGGAACTTTGTGCTTTTATTATATAAAATGAAAATCGCATGTATTTATAACTCCGATACACGACTATTTCAGAAGTATTTTTGATTTCTAAACATTCGTCTCGCTCGGGTTACACACACCACGGAATCATGTATCTCCAGTAATGAAATTATTATTAATTCGGAGAACCTGTATGGTACGCAGCCAATGACGCAGATGTGTCCATTTCGTGAAAAGTTTTAATATTATCTCAGCTATGCCTCCGAGATTCAATTGCGCATTTCTTTCTTTGACGAATATAAACTCTGTTATTTTTTATCAGTGCTTTACTGCAAATTGTATGCAAACGTTAATGACATACGACCTTTTAGTTCTGATAACGTGGAAAATCACACGGCCGCGCCAACAGAGCAGTCAAGGGTAGGGTGCCGCGAGTCAATTTTATGAGCCGACCAGAGAACAAGTCAATAGGACATTTGTCACTTGACACCCTTGTTAAACATTGCAACTAAATAATGTATATTAAAATTGGGCATTCGAAACATCCACACCCAGTCATCCCGACTTTTCAAAATATACTATGGTTTCTGCAATTAATCTCGCAGACATTCACAATGATAATATTGTGTTTGTCTCCAGTATAATGGGCTTTAATTTGTACATGTATATGGGATATCTTTTTAGATTCCACCGTTCTTAAACGGACACATATAATGGATGCGTTGGTCTTTTTGGAGTTTTAACAGTGGTTTAAACGTTAATGCTAACCTTTCATAATTATTAATGTCGTGTCCAGAGTGTACACCAGCGTCACAGACATTACAACACATAAAGCATCAATATGGAGGTTCGGCTCCTTCCTGTCCGTGCCTACTTATGTCAATTTGTCTCTCGTTCACATGTGTACAAATTAAATTATGTTGTGTTGCCACACACGTTGTAACAGAGGACAGATTGTGTATGGACATTTCAGTATCAGTGATAATGGATTATCGTTAGATTACCTGCTCCAGATAAACGGTATAAATGGCAATAAGTTAGTCTTTCGAAGCATTCATCTTTGTCACAAACATTTACATTCAAATACTAGAGTCATTATACGGGTTCACTTGTGGCAGTCTACTGAGGATTTTGAGCGTTTGCAAATTTGTAATGTGTGCTTGGTGCTGTGTTGGTGTTAGGTTCAGGACAACCGTATCTAAACCGTTATAATTGACGATTAGCTATCCATTTGTGTATTGGCTGATCAACGTCGGAAACATTGGTAATTAAATGCTGTCATCACCACACATTTACATATTTACATGTGGCAGTTTACTTAGGATGTTTAAATTGGCAATGTTTTATTTTATAATGTTGGTGAGGCTGTTAGATCTAGGACAACTGTCTCTCTTTAAGTTACACCTTATTATTGATAATACGATATTCGTTCAATGTATACATTTAGGCCACACCCCAACCATGTTATTTTGTTCCTTGTATCTCTCCAACCATAATACAGGTTCATTTTTAAAATACTAAATTGTCCTAATTTGCAACTTAGCGCAATTTGTAAATTATATCACATTAGCCATGTCACAAAAGTTTAGGCAAATCAAGTATTTGTCCATGTTTGGAATGTGTGTAATGAAGGAAGGGCGAAGGTGACAATGGCACAAAGCTCCACATCTACAGACGAGAAATAATTTATGTGATATTTTGATATAAACTTTTAAAATAACCAACAGAAGAACACTCAGAATTAATACTTACTGAAACCTCAATAATATATATCATTCGTACAATGGGGGGAGGGAAAATGGAAGCTTAGCTTAACATCCTACGTGTAGCTCATAAGCCCGCTTCCCATGCGAGACTTTAGTTGTCAATTGTACTTTTTTCAGTTTCAGGGCGCTGATATAATTATATAGTTGGGGCTCCCAAAGGTCTGCATAATAACAGCATGACACACTTAATAACAAGCCATGTCCATTTCTGCCCCGTCCAATGAAAATGAGTGAAGTAAGACAGTGCAGAATGTTTCTCGAAATGTTCAATTTTCCTACTTACATACGGGTTTATTTATCATGTATGCAGTGGCCGTGAAATCATGTTAGACTTAATTGGTATTAGCTTGGGTTAGTTTTCGAAATACCCGGCCAAGCCAGGCGAGAAATAATCACGAGTGCTGTCACGGTCGGCCACACGTCCACAAAGTAAATAATACGAGACGGTCATATCATTCTTCCTGACATGAAATGAAATAATCAGTTTTGTTTGTGTTGGGACGTTGTCTTAATCTTACAGAAGGTTAGATATCTCCGGCGATAAAAGTATCAACAGGGGTAGAAAATGTCAAATATACAGCCATAGACCCCAGTTCGAATCCCGGAGGAGGCTAGCATATTTTCTTCCTACATTTATCAATATATTTATATATGGCAGAATCAGATTTTCGGATTTGCCCAAACAATAAAACACATGTGTGGGAAGTATCTAGATATAAAAGACGGCATTTCAGTGATCCTGTGTCAGTGTGTACCGTAGAAACAGATTCCTTGATTTACCTGAATACAATTTCGTTCGTTCTGAACTTGGTAGCTCAATCGGTTAAAGCGCTGGTCCTGCTAACGCGTTCGAATCCGATGGAGGCAAGCAATTTTTTCCTTCTCTACATTTATGAATACATTCGGTGGAGGCAGCCAATATTTTCTTTTATTCAGTAATATATATTATCTTACTCTACATGTGAATGAAGATAAATAAATTGTTACTGGCCTCCATGGAATTCGAAAACGAGTATCTGGCTATATGATGAATTTGACGGATCCAGATACTAGCGTTTTCATTTATTTCGGAATCTTTTAACAATTTGCTGACCAAGTTTTCCATGGTATAACGATATAAAAACGATTCATTTTTTATTATAAACATAAACAAAATGGTCATCACAGTAAGTATATATCAAATGTAAACATAACACGTAAATAACCATTAAACCCCTATATTGGATTCCCCAATATAAATAAGTTCAGTTTAAATAAACTTCAAAAACGCAATACAGTTCCTTTTGTTTTGACTCCATATTTTCTTTAAGTCTGTATCTGTTGTTTACAGGATTGTATCTTTATTACAAATCTTCCAGAATGGACTTTCTTTAAAGGACTTTCTGTAATCTGTATTCTGTGTTCTGTAATCTATCTTTATGCTTTAAAATAGTCGTTTTCTGTATAAACTGATTGACTGTAAACAAACCAATGAATAATGTTATAATAAATCTTAATAAATCAAAACGAAAGAAAGGAAGAGTACTTATTCATTTACCTCAGACTAAATTTACAATTATTTACATTATGTTAATTGTTCAATTGATCGACAATTGATTGACGTTTTATGACGTGCTCAAGTGCTCAAGGGTATTTCACTTATATGACGGCGGCGTACCCCAACAGTAAACAGTAACACTTTTACAACCAAAATGTGAAGTGTTTTGATGTGTTGGAGAATTAATGTCCCTCCAGTGCTAAAACAGTATGAGTATAAACTTAATAATTCTTCCCTTAGCCAGAGCAGACAGTGTATATGTATTGTTGTGACGAAAACTGGGCATCGAGTACTGATAAAACATTAATTTCTAGTAATGTCTACAGACCATACAGTATCATGAAAGTTGAACTATTATCGTATCATTATTCTTAAACTTTATATAACTAATCTTTTAGCAGGATAGCTTTAAAACTAAACTTCTGAAAAACATACCGTTTTTTGTGGGTTATAAAAACATTATTATCTGTTGAGCAGAGGGCATCATGTCTGATCAGTTAGTGTTTCTTTTAACATTTCTCACAGGAGTTGCTCCCCTTACACTGTATCTCTAGCAACTGCTATTACAGATATAAACTGTGGAAAATGTCTACATTGGCAGTTTGATCCAAAGGCTGGGTACGTACAGGTTCATCATTATATATATGTTATCATGGTTTTCAGGGTACTTTTGGCAGGTCATTAAACGCCTGGAATATATTTGTTAGAATGATTTAGATTGGCTGAATTTGGGCCTAGGTGGCACTCAGATACGAGTTTTAATGATTTTTCTGCAGATCGTTGGAAATGGTCTTTCTGCAGAAAATTGCAATGCCGATACCTTGGCTAGGGATATTGTATAGTTTGCACAGTACCTACTTACCATTCCCTCCACTTCATGTCATTATATGACAGTTATAACCACGTTATGGCCAATGTCTACTTGCCAACTATAATGCTAAGGTAGTAAACTTGAATTTTCGTGTTGTTTATTTCCGCAAACATACCTCGTCTCTGAACAAACCAGTTGTTTTGCATAAAAGATCATCATTCAGATTACTACACCCATTCGGTAAATGACAAAGACAACTATTTGCAACCCTCTCATTGTGGAAAGGAATTCAGTCTGGATAGAGCAGCAAGTGTATTTTATTTCCCCCCTTTTTATATATAAGGATGTATCCTTTAGGTGTAGTGCCTAGGAAAGCTGAGTACGCTGCTGATTAACACACCAGTAACCCCATCCGAAACGGGAATCATGCAAGGCTGTTTTCGATCCGATCCTACTGAACGCTGGGTACGATATTCCACACATGCCGACGTAATACATTTTATGCAAAATGTGGGTGGAAATACACATTTAGCGAAAGAAGGTGTGGCTCCTTTAAGCTCCTTCCAGTTTGTAAACCGAATTGTCAATATGATTAATGCATTTGTATAAGTTTTGCAGTTTTCGATTCAACATTTTTAAGATTTAGATAAAGGCAAAGAAGGTATGATTGTATGAAGCATAACATTTTGATTAAGTGTATGCATATAGCTGGGGCTACAGATATTTTAAGCGATGATTCGTCTCGGTTACAGCTACAGCGTTTCCGATGTCGACCCCCAAGTGCAAGGAGAGACATCAACATGTTTACCTACATGTAGTTCCTTGTGCAGACGTCAATACTAGAAGCACGTGGATTGTTGCGAAAATCACTCGCAGACAAATCGTGGTGAGCGTAAGAAACGGGGATTCAGTCATTTGACCGGTTTAGACAGCAAAACGTTGCAATACATTTGACTGGTTCCTGTTTATCATGTTGTTGTGCTATTAATTTATTTGCCTCTAAATCAATTGGTTCCGTCAAATGCTATGAGGTGAATACGAATCAGATAGCTGTAGACCAATTACATTTTCTAAACTAATTAAACTTCTGTAGTCTCTGTCATTTGTAAACTCAAATGTGTAAGCACTCGGTGTTGTAAACACAACTATTTAAGTCAGGGTATTTGCTTCTTTATTAAGATTTACTCAGAGTGAAACTTGTAGTATGGAAGCTCATTGCGGCCATCGAGTTCTCGACGTCGCCACCTAGAGATTCAATTTAAAGTCTCGAGTTGTCGACGTCTACAACTCGACGACACTGCAATGAGCTTCAATAAGATGCGAATTGATTCAAGAGCCGATAGGAAAATGATAACGGTCACAGCTGCATTCCAGCCCATGACCTTTAAATTGCTCTGAGGCTACGATTTTCAAAAAAAGACTTATACGGAAACAGTGTTGACTTCCATTTTAGCCGCTTAAGGTTATGAACCACCATTAGCTTCTGTGCACCCTTAGAACACTCAGCAGAAGAATGTCGGGAGAGAGGAGATTGGCTGTTATTGAGACCTGTGAGTTGAGAAGTTTGTAGATTGCTGATAAATTGTATTTGTAATATAATACCTTGTGAAATATGACAATAGTTCATTTGTAGCTAAAA
>JAVFBZ010185250.1:0-15027 GCA_032466195.1 Katharina tunicata
AAGTTACTATATATACATACCTAATATTTTATTGTCTCTTACCTTCAATTATATTTCTTAAAGTAATTCTGCCATTGCATACTATACTGTATATCACTGTTATTGTTGTTGTTATTTTACAATAAATATTGTAAATATATAAAATCGCTGATCATTTTCTTTCTGTTTGGTGTCTACCGTAACAATATTTATTGCATCCCGCACCAAACTTTTAACTTTGGCCTATTTTAAACAAAAACAGTTATCTAGTGCAGCTAAAGACTGTCTGTATCTTCTGAACTGATCCATTGATTAATTAATAACAGCTCATTATTCACTTACTAATAAGCTAAAATAACAATGCCCATATGTTGACACTAGTTTGCTGTTTTACAGGGTGTTATGCAGTACTTAATGTTATTTCACTCATGTGACGTCGTGCCAGTACAATGGGCTAAGGACCCTGAAGACATTATACTACATCTACAGTACAAGAAACAGAGTACCACAACACACCAGCAAGCAACACATCCCCACAGCTCAATCAACATAGCCATGAGAGCAGTGCTTGACAACTGATAATTTATTTAATAAATTATTACTCACCTTTGGCTTCGATAACATTATGATCTCCAATTTTTAGAGCTTCGCTATCTTAACCATAATTAAGGACAGAACATTTTGAACCATTTTATTGTTAACAGACACCTTAACATAAAATTGTCTTTTAAGGGTTCTCTATGTTATTTCTGAATGGAATTCCAATTTCTAGAGTTATTTCCCCTTTGAAATGATACATTGATTGGGGTTTTACCTTATGCTTACGGTTATTTCACTCCTGTGACAGCGTCTCACCTCAATGATGGCTGGAAACCACAGACAGTTATGTTGACAATGCACAACAAGTTATAATATACAAAACATGACGCTTCAAAAAGAAAGAAAACTTCCTGATGCCCTTTGCCCAGAGAGCACTAGGGTGCTGGAAGCTCCGGGTCAACCACCGAAAGTTATGTTGACTATGCACAACAAGTTATAATATACAAAACATGACGCTTCAAAAAGAAAGAAGACTTCCTGATGCCCTTTCCCCAGAGAGCACCAGGGCGCTGGAAGCTCCGGGTCAACCACCTGCTGGTCACACAGGAAAGAGAGACATTATTTATCATATCACGTATCATTTTATCATATACCTATAGCTCAGACCTGCGTCATACAGAGCCATCAGATATTTTTCCATATCTACATCCTCTGAAAGCGGGACTATTCCCAATCCTTTGTTTACATTACAGCCAGCATTACTACAAGGCATTCCCGTTGACTGTATGGTAGAAACACATACAAAGGTGAAACAAGTGTAGAGTTACATTGACAGATTTTCCCTGTGTGTAGTAATTTATGTAACAGACCCTGCGTTCCCGTTTAATACCTTTCCATTTGCTATAACTCTTTTTGTTTTAAGCATTTATATTACACCAAGCCATGACAGGTTTTGTGGAATAAATAAGGAAATTCAGGATCAATCAGGATTAGTCAAAGTTGAATTCTCTATGTTGACAGTATTTTTGTTTTTTGGGAGAACACTGTCTCATACTGAGCAGATTCTAGTTCAGAAATGTTTACAGGCTGAGGTCTTTCCGGAAATCGAACCCACGAAGAGTCGCCAGCAGTAAATGTTGACCCTATCAGAGGGGTAGTGACTTCAGCTAGCTAGCTTTCCATTTTTGAAGAAGCCTTGATGACTGAGTGGTCTAGGTCGTCGGCATTTACTGATCCGAGGGTCGCAAGGGCCTAAGCTGCAAAATTTTCTGAACTAGAATCTGCTCAGTATCAGATAGTATTATCCAAAAATATGACTGTTTGTTTGTTTGATTGGTTTGTGTTTAACGTCGTACTCAAGAGTATTTCACCTATATGACGAGTTAATAATCTTAAAAATTTGCTTTGCCGGTGTATGGTGGAAGAAACCTTGCAAACTCTGCAGCCACCCAAAAACTTCCCTTATATACCTAAGGTCCTCGTCAAATACTGTTAACAGTCACTTTCTAGACGACACACAAATTTTCTATGTTGTTTTCTATTTGAAATACAATTTTCCAGAGTTATTTCCCTTTAAAAGGATACAACAGCCAACTTCAAAAACATTATGGTTTCCGATGATCATCACCTTCTGGTTGTCATTAGCAACACCCTCAGGAAACCTGAAACAAGCAAGATTTGTTTGTTTGATTCGGCTCTTACGTGCATACTAGTATTAGCCAGAAATCAAAAAGAGGGCGTCTCAAATCACTATTTTCACAGAAACAGGGTGTAATTTGATATTTTCCTTATCTTTCCCATGCTAAATTTGATTGAAGTAGGGTGTCTCAAATGGCCTTTGGGTGTCTCAAAGACACTGAGACACCCCTCTGGCTAACATTATGCATATGTGGTAATTAAGGTTACCGTAAATCACTCATAATTTGGGATAACCCATAATTAGGATAAGTGGCGATATCATAAGAGATGGTTGTTAACCTCCCGTAATGCTCTAATCCCTGCAAATCAGACATGCATGCCTCTCAAATAAACACAAGTGCCTGTATAGCTAACACCTTGCAAGATGCAACATTCATTGCAGACCTCAAATTTTCACTCGAACAGTTTTTCAGTTTATTGGAGGCTATATATATGCGAACGGAAGTTCAGGCCGATTCACAACAGCTAGTCAGTCTTTTGTCTTCATTCTAATTGATACACAAACCCAGGAATTGCACAGCAGGGTAGTTAGTTAGTTACTGAAATGTTATCCCAAATTATAAGTGATTACGGTATTTCATTCATATGACCACAGTTCAGCCTACTGGATGAAGAAACCACCCTAAAGGATGCTGGCAACACAAAAGACATCACAGTACATGTACAGGACATAAACAGGACACCATAACAAATTGGAAAAAATTCCTGATGACACTTAGCTGACAGAACAACAGCACCCCTCCACCCACTAAAAAAAAAGGCAAACAAAGATGGTATTTACAAAATGACAAATTTTTTAATTACTTTTTTTCAGGTATAATGTCATTTTCCTCAATTTATAAGTAATAACAAATTGAACAGTGCCAAGGAATTGCAATGCCAGGGCCCACTGCTTTCCCAAGGATTTACCTGTGTTTTCTACCAAGGTGGGGCTTTTCGGCCATCGCATCCTTAGTAGTCTGATATCATTCTAAAATATTTTTAGCTTTTTGTCTCAATTTTACCACAAAGATTGGCTTCTTGACGTCCCTTAGCTCAGCGATCACCAAGGCACAGGCAGCTCCCACACAACCACCCGCAAATTCAAGTTTAGAATACTTAACAACTTTAAGTGTTTTCTTCTTGTTGTCAAAGAGATTTTAGACGCCTGCTTTTTTCCCAATAAAATACAGCTACTTTAGCCTTTTTAGTCTCTAAATCTAACTTAGAATGTACTCAGGACACATTCATGCCCAGTTGGCTAACGTCCCAGCCTCACCTGTTTATAATCTCAGCCTGTTCTTCAATCAGGTTACTCTCTCCAATAATAATGGGACCAGCTTCAGCAATGATCCGAGCTTTGGGGTGAACGATACTGCGAGCTCCTGTAAAGACAAACATTCATAAACTAACAGCAAAATAGTATAGGTTTTGCTTCGTACTTCGCATTGAAACTGGCAACAGCAAGGACACAATGGACCAATCTGTGACTATGTGTAGGTCTTCTTAAATGACTGATAAATAGCATGTATGCGACAAACAATACCAACATTAGAGGCTAACAGACAGACACTGGACGATCTTAATACGCAAGACGACCCAGAAACTGCCTCAAGAGAATGCTGTTCTAGAGCCCCGCCTCTCACTGGAGGAATCAACTGGGCTGAAGTTAACATTGGATAACAGGGTTAAGTCCAATTTTCCACATCAACTCAGCTCTCTGGCCCGTGTTTCACAACGCGATCTTAGCATAAGTTGAACGTAAATACCTTTAAGAACAGTACTGAAGGTATGGTGTAATCATAGTAATAACGTCCATGATAGGCTTGAATCACTTCATGAAATGAGTACCTCGGCGCTGTTTCACAAAGGCTTTGCGACGTTTGGAAACGCGCCGTTGTTATGATCACACAATGTCTTCAAAACTCGTTATCATAGTAGCTATGTGTGCTGAATTTGCAAAGGCTTTGCGAAACTGGCCCCTGGTATTTAAACGTAACCAATTTGATTGTGTGGTGACTGACAATGCCATATAATACAGACAACGTATCTCCAATTCTTTAGATTGAATTGACTGGTTTGCTACTTTTCACTGCAGCCCATGTTAATTTTAGCCTAGTTCCGAGACAGTATGGTTGCCACGCTGTCCCTACTTTTTACGTTCGAAAGTACGTTCTGTTTTTTTTTATTTTTTATTTTTTGGGGCAAATATCAATACAACTGTTTGACGGACAGACAGTAGGCCTACTTGTATTCTTACCAACAGTGACATCTCCGATAATTTCACTTTCCAGACAGACCAAGGTTCCTGGACCAACTTTCAGGCTGAAACAGATAAAAGCCAACAGTCAATGGTTAATAAAGATATGCTTAATTTGATAAATTGCTTCATCATTTATAATTTTATCCTTACTTCGGTTTTTGATTCTGTGTGTTGGCAGCCATTTTGGACAAAATCTGAATATTCATAAGTCAGTCACATGATCAATGATACAAAGTTCGATATATTAATTGTGCTGTGGAAAATTAACAGTAATGCTTTATATAGAAGTTTTATTTAATTAAGAAACAGTTTAGAACATATATGCATAAAAAAAAGGCTTAGGAAAAAATCGAATTAACTGACGTCATCTCACTGCTATAAATAGTTTCTCATCTAGAACTGCGCAGACGGGACATAAACTTCGAAGCCTTCAGAGCTTCGTGCTCGAAAACGTTATGTTTAAAAACTCTAAGGCCATTTTAAAATCCGAGCATTTTGGCCCGAAAACGGAAGAAAAGGAAGAAATCATGCCTTCGTTACAAAGCACCGATATGTAAGTGGGTTTGTTAGAATTAATTAGTGTTGAAATGTAGTGGAAATTTTTTGACGTGTCATTTTGTTTTTGAGAAGGTGTCATGGCCGACAAAGCTAATAACCCGGATGTAGGTGAATTACTTATATCATATAAACAGATGCTTTGTTGATATGGTTTGTGTTATTCAACCTCACTCGACAGCTTGAGGGACAGCTTGACATACCCGTTGAGGCATAACCACTCATTCTCATCGGTAACATTGTCATACAAATTGGGACTAAATTATTTCTCTTCAAAATTTTACGTCAAGAAACTTAATAACAAGGTTTAAAAAGTTCAAGAACGGTTTTAGAATCTAAACCGAAACGTTGCATTGTTACTACATACAGAAAAGTGTACTGGTTATTATGTACTTCAACTTCTAAATGCATATCAAACAAGTTCAAAAAGTTTACTGCAAATTTTTTATCTTCAGCACGGTTTAAAAAAAAAGTCTGGATTGCTTGATAACCCAGCCTTGTGGATAAAAGCAATTTCATTTTGAATGCTAAAACATGTATTTTAATCAAATATTTATACAAGGCTGGGAGCTACATTCCTGTACTTTTTTTGAACACGCACAGATGTCCGGTTTATCAGATATTGGATGTAAATTCACCAAAAATACACGCCATGGTCACAAATTACTATCCCACAGTCACATATTCACAAAATGGCTGATCAAAACTTGAGCTTCCCATGTTCAAGCACCGCAGCTCTTGGGTTGTCATGACCACCTGACTGAATTACCCAGATGTAAAAAAATAGGGGTAATTGGTTCACTAATTTTGTGTAAATACAGGCGACAACAAAAGACAAGCTTAAAAATGAACTAACTAAACTTATTCAGTAAAATGTCCTAATCTTATGTGAACTAAGATAACTTTTTAGTTGGAAACCTTTTATTTATCAAAGTCGTAGATCTATTTTAATTTGCATGCGCAACAGTAAAAATGACTACTCTTAATCTTAATGTATATTTGTCAAATTACTAAATCTTGATTTCTGTACATTAACAGAGCTTACAGATTGTTGAAGTTGTAATGATTCAACTCCAAAGAAGCACATCTGAATTAATGAATCTGTTATGTTTCAGTGTGCCTAATAAGAGGTACTCTATATCTCTCGGTCCACGGCCTCTGTGGTGTTCCTGATGTGCCCCACGCCGTCTTCATGTCCAATGTGGCAGAGGGCAACGGCGTGGGGGTTTTAACAGCGCCCCCTGTCAACACCAAAGTAGCGTTCCGTGAAACACCGGACGATTTGGTGTCGGTACAAGTTGCCTCGAATTTGTGCTTCAACATTCACCTGACTGACAACCTTGAGGTCGTTTGGGAGACCGTTTTTGTGGATGGAAAACTCTATGTAGAAATCCCCAACGGTTTGCTCCCTGAGGGCTCCAAGGAAAGGTATGTAAAGATAAATGTGGAACATTAAAAAGTAACAGTTCAGATCAATCTTAAGTCGTTATCTTGGCCCACTGTGTGTTTGTGTGAAATAACAACTGCAGTTGAGTGTTCTTTAAACCAACCAAACAATTTATAGCCATTATTTATGGGTGACTGGATTTGTGATTATTTAATGTGACTGTAAATACAAATAATGCTTGTAAGTTTGTATATTTTGTAGCAATTTTTGATAAGCTTTAATTGTAACAATATATTATACATTTTTATTGTCTTGTTTTGTTAGCTTCGTTACTCTATTGGAGTACGCTGAAGAAAAGCTTAAGTGCAGTCATGTGATTGTTTGCTTTAAGAAAAACAGAACTGATCGAGGTAAGTGGTTTACAAATTTATTAGTGAAATTGACTTGAAATATACTGTATACATGTGTTTTTCTGGGTGAAAAATTACTTTGTTGATTCCCAATTTGATTACCAGAGGTTGACGAGAGAGCTTTGCCTGTCTTGGTGCTCTGAGTTAATGGGCGTCGAGAAGTCAATGTCTTAAAGGAGTTGTTCTTGTCTTCTGGCGTTTTTGTCTGTGTCTGTTACCAATGTAGAGGCTGGTTTCCTTCAACCAATTGGCTGGCGCGTTAGTGAAATAACTTTAAAGACAGCATAAAACACCAATCAAATAGCAACCCGACTGCAACCCTACAGTGTTCTATCCAGAAAATAATCTTGAATTCTTATTTGATTTTTTAGGAAAAAAATTTAAGCGAGTTTATAACTATAGTTTATAGTGAAGCGATTTCCAGGTCACATCTGATGTTACGTATTACTTTCCATGTTCAATGCAGACAAATTGTTTATGAAATTACATTTAAATAACAGATTTTTTTAGAATTCTATTCATTTGATTCCATCTGACGGATTTACATTTTCCCAGAATTTCTGGTTTCCTAACTTGTTTAAATGGCATGCCGCTATTGGAGTGAAATATTCTCAAAGTTGACTTTAAAAACCGAAGGCTAATGTTTTGGGTTTTAATTACCCTCTCTCTCTCTCTTACCCAGCCTCTTTGATCCGGACATTTATGTTCCTTGGATTCAATGTGGTTCCACCCGGAGACCCCATGGTCCCCCAGGTCGGAGATTTAACCTTCATGACCTACGCTATAGAGTTCGACACGGACGACAGCGATGTGGACTAGAAAAGATCGCCTCTCCGAGATACTACACTCAATCCAAGGAAAAGAACGCAACTTTGGTATTGGATATCGTCTTTACTTTAAGATATGATCAAAAAAATATTTTTAGGTTAGTAACAATGTAAAAAAAAAACAATTTTGGTAAATCACCGATAGGTTTCTCCAGTATCAGCTGGTGCATGTTTATGATTTTAACTACATATATATATTTTTTTTATATATTTTTGAGCAGTTGAACACCAAGTGTCACTTCACCCAGTTTTTTTTATAAATTGGTTATTTTGCAACCTGTTGTTATTTGAGATAGATTTTATCATTTTGGTTAGTTTTTGAAGATTCTGTCAACGTCTGTTATATTTTCATTTTATTTTTCCATTCAGATCAAACTTTGAAGTTTTTAAAACTCACCTTGGAAATTTTCATTTACTTGCCATATTTTTTCGAATTTTTTTTTTATATTAATGGAAAGAGGGAAAAGTTAACTTAAAATACTGACTCGGAAATGGTGCGTGTTTCATTATTCCATAGGAAGATCTTCAGACATGAAGTGAAACAAGTCGCTTTACCCATTTATTTTACTGTGAGAAATAGATTCCTAATTCAGAAGATTCTCTGCTGTGGAGAAAGGGACGGTTCTAGGACAGTGTCCTGCTGCGAAGAAATTCTTATTTTGCGAAATCCCACTGATACGGAAGGGGTGACGGACGGGATGCCTTATATAGAGCCCAACGGGGCAACGGAAATTGGGTCAGGGCGCTCAAACAGCCCCTGGTAACTCAAGCCCCTAGGGGTGGTCTATGGCAAGGATCCCATGTGACCCTATCCGGGATTATTTGGTCAAGAATTTCTGTAGATCTGTCAGATCTACGTTTTAACCGTGTAGTAGACATTCCGATGTCGTACTGATATTGAATTTAAATTTGTTTCTTACAATGAAATATTCAGGGTGGAAAACATTCAGACTTGTTTATCTTGATGCAAAACGTTTTTCACCTCTGGGGGTATGGTAATGGATTAATGACATCCTTATTATTATATTTCTGATAAAGGTTTGGAGACCAATCTTTTATGTTTCTGCACACAGGAATACTGTTTGAGATCCAGGTTTATTTTAGATAGATTAAGATCTGCCTAGTTTTTTACATTATATCAAACTCCATTTTCATTTTATTTAATTCAGATCAAATTTATCCAGTTTTAAACTGATTTTTTACTTAAAATCAAGCAGTGGGTTGTATCTTGTACTCATGGAAATGCTCATTTGCTTGCTTAGTTTCTTTTTTCGACAAACTTATTTTTTTTGTTTTTAGAGGAAAGAGGGAAAAGTTGACTTAAATGACTTGTACTCGGAAACGGTGCTTATTTCATTAATCCATTTGTAAATCATCAGACATTGAATATACTACAGGTCACTTTACCTAATTTATTTTACTGTGAGAAATCGATTCCAAATTCAAAAGATTCTCTGCTGTGGAGAAAGGGACAGTTCTAGGACATAGTGTCCCTCTGTTACGAAATTCTTATTTTTGCGAAATCCCACTGATATGGAAGGGTTGACGGACGGGATGCCTTATATAGAGCCCAACGGGGCAACGGAAATTGGGTCAGGGCGCTCGAACAGCCCCTGGTAACTCAAGCCCCAAGGGGTGGTCTATGGCAAGGATCCCATGTGACCCTATTGGGGATTATTTGGTCAAGAATTTCTGTAGATCTGTCAGATCTATGTTTTAACCGTGAAGTAGACATTCGATGTCGTACTGATATTGAATTTAAATTTGTTTCTCGCAATGAAATATTTAGGGCGGTAAACATTCAGACTTGTTTATTTTCATGCAAAAGGTTTTTCACCTCTGGTTTTTTTTTAATGGATTAGTGACCGACCTATATTTCTTCTGTTTAGCGAAAAAAAACATGCAGACTTTCGTAGGCTCTGTTATAAATGGATGTGATTATCAGGCTGACCAGTAAGCTACGACGATTCTTTAATGAAGTAAAAGTGACCTTTGAGTTAAGGTAAAAGTTGACCTAAGAAGTGGTGAAAAGGCCTTTATTTGAAGGGAAAAAGCTTACCAATGCGAGTAAAAAGAACATTGACCTTTAGGTACAAATTGACAAAATGAGGTTGAAATGATTTTAAACTTCATGCAAAAAATTGACTAAAGTAAGTTGTGAACAATGACCTACTTTGAGGTATAATTGACCTTTGTCGATAGAGAAAGTGACCTACATTTTCAGATATCAAATAGAATTGTTGAATCCTCATGTCCCAGATGGCTATAGGAAAAACGATGCGTGTATCTTCCGACTCAAGTGTATAATGACGTCACATGGCAGTGACTAAACAGTGGTCTTAAGTAGAGCTTCTGGATCTATGTTAAACTATACAGAAGGTGAGACGGATTTCCCTAAACTGTCAAGTGTTTGGTTTTCCTGCAGAGAACCATGGTTTGCAACACTTTCTGATCACGGTTCGGGGTCAAATCTGTTTTGTCTGTCTGTAGAGAAGTGTTATGCAAATAGTACTTCGGATCAAGGCTTATTTTGGATACATCAAGATCAGGTTAACTTTAGAAAGATTGCCACATGTCAGTTGATTATATTCCCAGAGTTCTGATTTTGGGGGTGTAATAAATAAATTTGTGGTGGATTGTTTAGTTTTATCGAAGAGCGGCACAGTTTCAGTGTCGAGCAAACCTGCTGGATGGTAAAGATGTTTTCAGAATATGTCTTCAAACAGTTGCAATACTCTCGACGTGACATTGGGTTAGATCCCCGATGAAGACCTTCTAAGTTGACTAAATACGGAGACGATACTGAAAAACCTTATATTGGGGGGAAGTTCTAACGATGTGGTTCATAGCTATGAACCAGAGCAGTTCTTAGTGGGGAAACCTAACAGGGTTGCCCAGGCACGGGATACCTTATATAGAGCCCAACAGGGTTTCCGGAAATTGGGTCAGGGGACTAGGAAAGTCTTTGGTGACCCAAAACCCTCGAGGGGTGGTCTATGGCAAGGGTCCTATGGGGCCCTACACAGGGTTTGAACAGAGGAGCAGGGTGTAGCAAACACATGCCTATGCGAAGAATTCTAATTTTTGCGAAATCCCATGGATAAAGAAGCCTAGAAGAGGGGATGCTTATATATTCAGAGCCCAAGAGAGAAGAGGTATCGAAATTGGGTCAGAAGATTAGATAGAATCTTTGGTGATACAAAACCTCAAGAAGGGTGGTCTGGTAAACAGTATCCCAAAAAGAGGCTAAATTGGGGATTATATTTTGAAGAATTCAGGTCAACGAAGCTCCTGTAGAACTATAAGAACAAAATCAGAACATAACTAATCCAGGATTAGTGAAATAAGGGATGAAGACTCCCTGTCTTAACTAGAACTACCAAGCCCCGAGGTGTACCGGACTTGTAAACGTCTTACACGCATGCTTAAACAATTGGACTCCGACTTGAATGACTGAAAATCAGTTTTATAGCGCTTTCTAGATGGTGACTGATGAAATGTAACTTCAACCATGTAGCACGAACATTATACAGAAAGTCTGTTCTATTTAACTGTCTATTTAAGAAAGTAGGTAAATAGGGTGGTCTTGTCTGTAGATTGAGGGTTAATCATAGTTAATCCTCGTTCGCTGTTGTCACATGGTGTTCTCTACATCACTGCATCTGAACAGAACCGTAACATCTAACTGGTTATATAAGACACATTTATTACACAGCCTATGCTAGTGGTCCAGTAACGCACATTTATTGCTCGACTGGTCATGTAACACTCAATTCACGTGGAACATCCGTCACTTGAACTTCTTTCCTCTAAATTTTTTTTTCTTGTGAAAACTCGGTCGAGTTTGTGAATAATAGTTAGTGTGATATTTACATTTATACCTCTGTTTTCATCTGTATTGCTTCACCCAAATCAACCAAGCTGCAAACAATTATTTTATGATGATATTCAGTTATGACTTCGTGGTAATCTAACTTGGTGGAATGGATTGAAATTCAAACGTACGTTTTGTTATCTGTCAGTAGTTAGCGAAGCACATGGTCTAGATCGTTTTGTTCGGGTTAGCTTTAACCTGGCGGTCATATACAGGTTGGATGGTCCTCGTGGTTTTGGTCGAAAGTCCCTTGGACTGGAGAAGGCGTGGTAGTTGTGGCCTCTTGACTAACCAGGCCTGTAGATAGATGTGTGCTGGGGATTCGACAGTACAGTAAATGGAGCGAATTACCGATGAAGTTATGCAGTAATAAGATTGTAAAGCTGTTAGAAGTCGCTGAGCATGGTCAGAGCTTTATGTATAATTTTGTATTCAAAGTGTGTACGATGTATGTATTGTCTGTCATGAAACATAGGCTTGTAGTGTTAAATTTCAGACGGGTTTTGCTTGACACAACCTGCGTCTTATACATGATCAAAAACACTGGTGCCTTTCTACTATGTCTTCCCTAAACGAACAAACGGAGTGTGACCGTAACATTACCGAGCTAATTTGTTGCGGGTCTGTTCGAGTGTTCCTGTGGCATAACAGAACATTGCTGTATTACGGCGACTTGACGGAATGTTGCAGGTCTACCCATGAACAACACGGATGATATATAGTAGAGATGTGCCGGTATTGTTGAAGCATGTAGGGTTCGACGCGATAGTGCAAACGTTGAGTGGAACTGCAATATGTCTGAAACTGTTTCAAAAGAAACCTGTTTCTTTTGGGAAAAGGGGAAGACAAAATACGCCCTTCTGACTGTGTCATTCTTAGGCCAGAGGGTGGGCTGATTAGTTTTTAGCATCTTTTCAGTGTTTTTGGAGTTTTGTCTTGAAAACAACAACCGTGTGCTACGGACTAATAAGTTCAGCTCTGGTTCTTGGCCCTGTTTGAACAAATAAGCACAATTTTTTTGTTTTTATTTTTGAGCAATTTATTTACTTTAGCACCAGCTGATAATGGATATTTCCTGTAAAGTTAAAGAAAAACTTTGCCCCCTTTCACATTGGACGGACTACGTGGAAAATGAATAAAAAATGTATCATAAAAAAAAAAAAAAAAAAAATGTAAAATCAATGTAAAAAATATCAACAAAAAATAAATATGTATGTATACGGTTTATTTGTAACGAAGGCATGATTTTTACTCTGATCGCGACTTGCGGCAGAGTGTTCTAATTTAGATTTGGGTAGAATAGTTTTTTCTTTGTCTTGTCAATTGTATTTTTTTAGGGATACCTTACTTCGCATACTGTGAATCCATTCCGATCTTTTAGTGTGATCTCACGTAGTGTCTCCGAACACCCGTTTGTGTATTGATCACATTTATATGTATATATATATAGTCTTGATTTCTTGTGTTTGTCTATTGATTACTTGTCTGTAGTTTCTACGTCATGTGTAGAGCACCTGTTTGTAACACGACAGCTCCAACCAAAGGGAGACAACCAACATGTTTTCCCATCTACAGTAACGGTTGTTTGGCTGAACAGGCAGTAATCGTTTATTCTCAGTGTATTCTACTATCTGTCCTATTAATAAAGCTCTAAGAAAAACGTACCTTTGTTTCCATCGTCATCACTATAGCGTCTTAATTGCAGTCAATGTATATAAAACTTCACACGTCAAAAAATAATGAACCAGTCCGAATTTCAGAGCAGTAAGGTCAATTTCATTGTAGGGGATAACACTCGGTTACTGAACAGATTCTAACTCAGAAAATTTTGCAAACCGCGACCCTCAGTCCAGCACCAAATCGACGGCAGTAAATGTCGACCACTCAGCCATCCGGCCGTCAAGACCTGCATGAAAATGTCTTAAACAAGCTTGATTCGCAAGATCGTGGGATCGATGGTATTTTATGCTAGATACAATTGACCTGCACTGCGGTACCTTATGGTAATTACGTTAGACGTAAGCTGTGCACGCTAACCGGGATTGGTTCCTGGATCCATTGGGGTAGTTAGTTTCATAAAACGACAAAGTGAATAACGTCACTTCCGCTTTTTATACGCCCGATGAAAATCTGTCGTATTATGGTATGACTAGCGTCCTTCCGTCCAGATGGCCCCAATCCGTTTCCGGAGCAGAACTCGAAAACTATTAATTCCTATCCATGTGAAACTTAGTAGACACATTCTTTCTTTTTTTTTCTTTAAAGGTTTTTTTATTTCCACAATAAAGTTATTACATTTGGTTGACCAAAAAGTATAACATTAATCCTTTTACCTTACAATATAGTAACAAATACAAATAACAAAATAGCTGTAGGTAAAGACGTTTTCAAAATAATAAATAGTAATTGGTGGTAACAACGTTTGCATTATTAATTCAAAACTCTTTACCAGTCTTTCCAAATATGATTGGTTTAAACAGTGTAATTATTTTTTTCGTATTTGAAATGAGGATTGGCGAACAGGCAAAGCCTATATGATTGAATCGTTCAATTCTGTTTCTTTCTAGTGCAGAATGTTTTCCCATATATATTTACTGAATTAAATAGGACTTTAATGCAGGCATAGAATATGTTGCCGCTTGACACCATTCGGTCGAGATAAATTGTCGTGATAACAACAAAAGACAATTGACAGCTATAAATGAATCCCCAATTCTATATTTCCACACACAAGTTCAATATTTGATATGCTTCTATATATGTTTATAGATGGTTTTTCCGGTCACGTCAAGTATATAGCATATTATTTTATTCCACAAGTAACATACTGTTTCACAATGGCAGAGCGGGTGGTTGGGTGGATCCTCCTGTGCCCTGGTACTCTTTGAGCTAAGGGGTACAGGAAGACGAATCGTTGTGGTGTCCTGTTTTGTCCTGTCTTTAATGATGTCAGCGATTGGGCTGGCACGCCGTCGTATAAGTGAAATAAAGTACGGCGTAAAACCCTAATCAAACAAAAAAACACAATGACAGAATAAGTGTTCAATGGTTTCCTCCTGTGCAGCGTTACAGAACCTACAGACCTCATCATTTCGTAATTTAATTTTCATAAGAAATGTATTTGTTACCAGTATGCGATGGTTAATACGATACTGAAACCAATGAAGCTTGGTGTTTGTACAATAAACAAATGGATGTTTGTAAATAAGATCCCATTTTTCTTTGGGTGCATTTTCCCATCTAGTTTGACCTTTTGGTGTAATGTCGTCTTTAATAATGTTATCATACTTGGCTTTAACACCCTTTTTAGCTCGCATGTACGAAGTTAGGGGAGCTTATGTTGTATACCCTTGGCGTCGGCGTCAGCCATGTAAAGGCTTCTGTAATTAAATATACTTAGGCAATTTCTCTGAAATTTTACACACAGGTTACTGGCCCAGGAAGGAAGAGATTATTAAAATTTTATGAAATTCTGTGCATATTAATTATGCTAATTAAGTGATACAGTTTTAGAG
>JAVFBZ010185261.1:2961-15026 GCA_032466195.1 Katharina tunicata
GTGTATCTATCTCTGAAGCAGAGATCATGACACTTTCACCAATAACATGCACCAGTGATGTGATTATAATATGAGTTTAATTAATGGTGTCTTGCTAGCTGATTTTCTTCATTTAACCAGGTTCACAGTTGCTTCGGAGATCACGGGTTGATTTTTGTGAGGTTGGTTTTCGGTTTTCAACCATGTGTACAGGTGGAAATAGAGGTGAGTAGGACGTTAAACACTAACGTTACCAGATAACTTTCCGATATCTGAATGGGCTCGGAGTCTGCAGTTTTTGGGTGTAATATGAACATACATCCATTTTTGTTGTAATATCAAGCGCTGTGGTTGTGGTAATTGATCAACCACAAATCGGCCAAGAAATGTGGCATTAAAGACCCAATGTGATTACAACGGTTTTATTGCTGACGTTCATTCCGTTTGGGTTATATGTGCCTGATATGGTTTAGCCTCAATTGTTTCCATATGACATTGTTTGTCCAAAGTACTATAAATTGGACATATAAGTCGATATTGACGTTGTGGTGCAGCAACTGCCAATTATAGAGTAAATGGCCATGTATTCATGTAAGCTAACTCTGAGCGTGTTAACTTTTCAAAGAGTTGATTAACCCCGTAGTAGTTGATAGAGAAGTATCCAAGACTCGGTAGGATACATTGTCAAAGTGTGATGTTAAACAATATCCATATAAGATGAGGTAGGTACACAATTGCAATATGTTTATTAATCCATATGCACAACATGTAATTAATAGTCTTAATCATATTTAATCTAACATATGTAAATTACAAGCAGTTGTAACGCAACTGTTTCTTATCTCATTCCATGGCTAAGTGCAAAAATTTGGACTACATACAATTTTACAGTCTATTGTAGAATTGTTTGATATGCCATTTGCTGGCCACGCCTAATTTGTCTTGTTAGACTCCCAAAATGAATTATTGGTACTTAAAACCTTGTGCTTTTAGGGAATAATAACTTTGGGCCACATACCCGAATATGTTAACTCCGCTAAACGACATTAAATTCACTGATAAGAAATTAGTCTAAAGCAGGAATTATTGACATGACACAAACAACAACTGTTTTCTTTTACATTTCGGTTGGGAGCCTCCTGTGCCTTGTTGCTCTCCGAGCCAAGGGGCATCAGGAAGCCGATTTCTTGTGGTGTCCTGTGTTTTCCTCATGAAAATGTGTCGTGACGTATATTACCAGCGTGATTTCCTCCACCGATTGGGCTGACACGCCGTCATATAAGTGAAAAACGTAAAACCCCAATCAAACAAACAATTCTCCTGTATTTCAGTCAACCATAAACCAACAATATCTTTGAGCCGAAGAATATAAATAATAGTAGAAATAGTAAAACGATCATATATTTATATTTAACAAAGTTTTCACTCTGATATTATTTCTACATGTAGTTCATATCCATGGCAATTGTTCAACCCAGACGTTTGGTTGTAACGCCAGGATAGGGGCTCTGTTGTCTACAGCTTGATTGATTAAACAGGGAAAAGCGGAGATTTATAAAATCCACTCACATAATTTCCAATGGGATCAGTTGGTTTGTTCCACTTAGCTTTTAAACGCCCTTTGTTGTTAATAGTTACATTTCATCGAACTTTTTTTATGATTTTAATTGTGTCACAAATAGAACAAGTTTAATTATTACTTCTCCAAAACAAAGATGAATCCTCTGTCTTCTACTAGAAAATAAGTGCGATTTAACACCATCATGTGTATCCCATTGGCATAGATATGCCCGATGGGATTATGTCGTCACGCCATCCATCCGTCCGTTTGTACGTAATATGAAGGACGTAAAGAAGATAGAAGATTAACGGCTTCGTTTAGGATTTTCATATCTCACATACATTCCTCTGACATTGAACTATATTGATATTTAATGGATTTATTTCCCCCCAAAATTGTGGTTTCCTTGGTAACATTTCTTTTCAGAAAAAGGTATACCTGAATATAGACCATGTGATTAAGATATAAGCTAAAGTGCTTCACATAGGGCTTTACAATTCTTGATATACATTGCTCTATCACAAAACTACATTCCTAATGAAAATGGGGTCATTTCGATACATTTTGTGTTTTTTTTTTCATGACAAGGTTAAGTTCTCAACAAAGATATAAAAAAACAAGCTAAGCATGATATGAGCTGAAATGCTTTACACACGTTCCAAGAGTTCCCATATACTTAATCTCAATAACCATTCCTATCAATAATGACATAACAAAATTGACAACATTAATTTTCAAAACTTGGTATACTCGGAAAAAGAGTGAAACAGAAATAAGCTAAATTACCCCACACAGTTACTTTATACATGACAACTAAAATAAATAAAAAATAGATGCTCTTCAGGGTACATGGCGACTTTCCAACCTATGCTGGAATGTTGAAATTTTGATGTCACTCTCACTCATTTACTCAAATCTTACATAACACTCGCAGTGCTACATATTGAAATTACAGCTTTTCAATCCTGTGTTGAAATGTTTTCCGACAAAACCTAAAATTCGGTCCTCTAACTTTTCAAGATAACTTGCATTTTACTTGGCTTCTTTAAAAAACAACAACAAATTAAAATCACTTATTATCACTTATATAATATTAAAACAAACTTTATTTCATGGCCGAACTGACAAAACTTTAGACCAACACTGAACGATTTTGGGTAACCTTGGAAAGACCCTGTTCATCCTTTTCTTTCAAACAGCATAGGCCTGCCTCCAATTATAGCAGAAACACAGCATAACACACATTTGATCATTTTCCATATACACATACGGTTACCAAGAATCTATATTAAATTTCCACTCTTTATGATACCTCATACACTAAGAATTGTACTGCCGATGGAATTAAGTGAGTCACACTCACATCTTGTTAAATTATATCAATGAAAGTGTGGTGTACATATAAGCTGTTTGCAGGCAGATTTATAATATCCAACCGTACTTTCTAGGATATTGCGTGTTGATATTACACGCAAGAATCCTACGCAGTAACCACCCTCAACGTGTACGATGTTGCATATCCATCAAGCAAATTTGTTTGGTCAGAACAAGTCTTAGTCTTAGGACAATTTTGTACTGAAACCGGAGTTTACACAATTTCACACAGATTTTAGAATCACCTATTGAAGCCACGCGTTTGAATGAATGTTTGACGAATATGTATAGAGTTAGATAGTTTAGGAGACACAATTTGGCAAAATAGTTCATTACAATATGGCTTCATGAAAATAATGGGAAATACCCACACATTAAGGAGAAACAGAAACATTTAGAATAAACAGTCTCAGAATTATTAACTAATGCAGACCTGTTGTATATAGATAACAAAGAAGACTAATAATGGTACATAGCATCTGATGCAGGCCAGCTTTGTTTACGGTTTCATCCTGTTTAAACTCCGCCCACCTTCTTACGTCTGTAAATATTCAGTTTAAATACGACAATTGGACCATACAGTTGGGAATATTTTAGGTTATTGGTGAACAATAGAAATACAGCAGTAGCAACATTTTACAATATTCATTTTAGGGTATTCGTGTCTTAAACCATCATCATGCAAATACTTACGATATGAATTGCTTTCTCTGCAGCTGGACAACTTAATAATGTTGGCAGGTGGGAGAACGTCTATTGACGAACATATTTTAACGAATTATTAAAGTGAACAGCCCTCGAGATCGCAGGTGGTTTCTCTTATTTTTAGTGACTGTTAAAAGGCAAAGTTGGGATTTTAGAGAAATATTTCTCGAACGTAACTAAAGCATAAACATGATTTGTTTTTATAATGAAAATGACAGCCTATCCTTAGCATCTCAATAGTACAATTCCGTTCACTGTGTATGACAGCTTTTGAGAGCAATTGAGCGTTTGTGACCAAACTTCCTGCAACCTGTGAACAACAGTGTTCCACGAACCTATTCGATAAATAGTTATCCGGGTCGTAAAACGATCATTGTTCTGGTGAACCAATTGACAATTACCGAATGATTGGATAAATGCTGGTTCAGGTCTGATTAAGCATGCTACTCTTTCGACCCAGAGTGCTCTGTGGCTGTGAATTATATTTCAAACAAATATACCACGCAACTAAATGATATAGATTAAGTCTTTACATTCAAATGGAAACACGATGGATAGATTAAATATCTGACATGCAATTCTTATATTTTGTTTCATTTACATTGGCCACTGATGAAAAAGGTTCGTATTGCTCAGTGTATGAGTTACAAGTTACATTGGCACAATATAATGCCCGTTCCGGAGTCGATTATATGGCTGATCATTTGAGTTCCCAATTATGTACCAATTATAGACTAATTGCCCTTGTCGACCTTTGGTATGTAAGATAGTTTTCGGTGGCTGTTGAGATTTTACACCGCCATATACATGTAAGTGAAATACCTTTGAACATAAACACAAATCAATTAAACGCCGTGCCATATCGAGTCTCGCTGCACAAATTTAGCATAACATACATTCGAGTCAAAAAGGGGTAGGGCTACGGACAAAAATGCATTCTATTCGCTAAATTGATTATTTTGTTCCTTACCGTTGACATACATTCAATGACTTGACGAACTAGGCTCTGGGGATATGGAGGTTTCCGAAATAATGCTCAGTTTGTCTGTAAGGGCTGGTGATGAGGTAGCGATATTGAAAAGATGAATAAAGAAAGCCGACTCGATTCGGGCTGAACGTGTGTTAGTGTTCATTGACAGTTCAACCCACACAATTCTACTTCCTTAGAACTCAATAAAGGTTACACGATTTAATTAACCACCATATGGATACTGATATATTCGGCGGAATCTTGGGTAATAGGGTCTGTGATATCAACTTATAACAAGCTCGCGCAATTTTCTTATATTCCAAGGATCCTTACAAATAAGAAATGATTTAAATACATGACTTGACAGGACATGACATGCGTGAAACAATAATAAAAAAACCTTGCGTAAAACACGGGTCAAACATCATCGATGTCCTGTGAAAACTGGATTATTCCTAGAATATAATCATACTTCTTAACCAGATAGTGCAAACAAATAATTCTTTGCTTTCGTGTTTCCTGCGTAAGAGATACCAGAAACGCAATGTGTTTTTTAGACTACGATTTATTCCATACCAAACTGAATCTCCTGGGATATGTATTCTTTCTACAACCATGCAACTTAACGAAGTTACAAACACACCCTTTTTATCTTTGTGTCTTAATGTCACGTTCACATGACCAAGTTGTTTCAAGTTTAACAGACTCTGATATTCAAAGTCCTGTGAAGGTATTGTTGTAAAGGACTTTTAATTGTTTTTCTTTTACGCGTGTTGATCAGTATCAATTGACTGGCCACAATGTGAAACGTTTTAACTTCTCCTTTCATCAACGTTTTGCATCCCACTAAAGATCGTTTAAGACATTTTACAACTCTTTGTTCTTTGTTCTTATCGTGCTAATTCTTTGCTACACACATCCTAGTTTTAACACATACTATGTCTCGCTTGATTTCGCGTTCTTTGTATTCAGATAAAAACTTATTCAATTTATGTATGCAATTAACAGTTAGCAAACTCTATGATTCTGAACAACACGGCCATTTTGAATATGCCCTTATCTATCAGTCCGTCCTTGTCCTGGTAACACTTACTGAAGTACACTCTGTGGAAATAACTTACAAAACACAGGAGTGTATACAAGATAACTGTTTATGTAGTGGAGAAGTGGAATTAAATGGTAGATTAATCGTTTACGCGGGAGTACCGTCGGAAGTTGGAATAACCAATATTGGGTGACATAGTTGGGACGTAAATGTGGTGACGTCATAAAATAAAAATGTTTTTAGTGTACGTGAAATTCGAAATAACAGTCGGTCGGATTTCACATCAGCTCTCGCTGGAAGTCCATCAATATTTACTCAGGGAAGAATGTACCAGATTAAGACGTAGTATACAGATTGTGCTAAAGCATTTTAGCAGAGGCTCAACCCGACAATACCAGGAAATTTCTGATCATGTGTTATAGTAATAAGTTATATGGATTTTTAATATCCCCTAGCTTTTTTTGTACGAACAGACACGCCTGTGCGAGAGACTTATATTTACTTGGCAAATTTCAACATTAAAACAACCCCATCTCCGAATGCTGTTACTTTAAATAAAGATCTTTATTTTTCAGTTAAAGTAATCTCTTCAGACACTCTCTTGTATATAGGAGTCTTGTAGCTGTACTGAACTCTGGTACTATTATTAGTGTCAAAACCATGTAGGTTTGAATGTTAGTTTATTGACCAATATAAAGTTAACAAAGCTGAAGATTTGTTATGTTTTTAAAAAGCAAACTTTAAAATATAACGAAGTTTTTATTTTAAGATAGCAAAAAGATAGTATACGTCTTTGTTTGGGTATTGTGTCTGGCAATAGTTCAACTGAGGGGGCTGAAATAATTTATCAATTGGCATTTCGTCGACGGGAAGCAGACTGTTTACTGCAGGGAAGTCCGAAAACCTGGATTGATTGAGAATCTATAGTCTTCCTATAAATGCACTTTTGTTTCATTGTATAATACACACGATCAATCGCAAGGTATGGCTTAATGGCTAAAACCGTCGTCTTAGCGACATTTGTATTCTTCACAGTTAGCCGCGAATTCTAACTCATAGCTAAAGCGACGTATTAACGAAGTAAAACGACAATTTGATTAGAAAGTATAATTATTTTCTTACCCACCTTTCAGGTACTTTCTAAGGTATTTTTAAATAATTTATATAAGTAGACAATCTATATCGATCCCAAACATTTCTCCGAGCGCAGACATATTGCCGTTTTCACTTTGAAGAGACCGCTGGAACTTCTCCGAGTTTGGCTCTGTGGTTTCAGGTTGGCATGGGTTGGCCTGGTAAACACACCATTGAGACACGCTGAAGTGAGCGAGAAATGTCCTACGATCCCAGCTTATGTCACATAAAGACTACAACTAAAATAATATACCTGCCGTTTCTGCAACATAAAACCCCACAAAATGCTCCATCTGAAAGTTGATATACTATTATTTGTATTAATTACGGCCTTAATGTCGTAAGCCTATCGATTTATTGTAATGCGATGCAATAAGTACATTTTCCAGCGCCGTCGCTATATTTCTAAAGATGTTACCAGATGCACACGGAAGACAATATGCATCCTTATCAACCTTTCCAAACATACACAAAGTTGAAAGAGAAATGGTGTTACATAAAAATTAATCAACTCGAGCCCATGCAGTACGACACAAAATCGCTCTGTTTTATTTTTAAAACCCACTCGACTCCGGCTTATTTTGCAAAAGGAAACGACTGTGAAGATATTCATCGTAAAAAAAACCCTTCGCATTTGGTTAAGCTTTGAGTATCATAATTATAGCAACAATTTTATAATGGTGCTTACTTCTCGACAAATGACATCATAACTTTCTATCTATATAGCTGGGTCGTTACGTTGCTTTAAGTTCTATTTTCCTCACGGTATCGCATTTTACAGCGTCCACACTTCAAGTATTCAAACTCCATAATGTTAACCAAACATTTAGTGTTGAGTCCCTAATCACCTTGCACAGCAGTCGTTGGCGAAAGTGCGTTATAACGATGGGATCAGCATTACATTTCCTTCCAAAGTAATATTTATAGACAAAGTACATGAATGACAAAACATTAATCTACTGATAAGTCTACAAAAATAATGGCAATGCTGAATTTTGACTTGATTCGGATTGCAGTCTGATGTGGTTATCCCACTGAATCCCGAAAATGACATGGCGTGACAGTCTAATAAGGCGCCGCGGATAATATTTACATAACACTCGATATATATCATTATACATAATATGAACGACTGACTTTATAACAAAAGATCAATTTTCTAAGGAATAATAAAACACAAAATGAATGCACGTTAGCATACATGTAACCATAGCCTCCGGAACATTACATTTGTCAGACACTGACTATTGAGCAAACATATCTAAAGCCGAGCCAAGAACAAAGGCTGAAATCTCCGCTTAATCCGCTATGGTCCTTTTGAAAATGGTGTTGAATTTCGTGTATTCAGCAGACGAATGAACTAATCCTCTGTAATAATGACGTCAGTCGAGTGGGGCCATGATTAATTATTAGTTTATCCTAGCCTCAATAGCTCGTTGGGAGAGAACAAACAAACGTCTTAACCGTATAGTCATCGAAAGTCTTTATTGAAGGACAATCTGGTATTGATTCTGTGCTGTCAGTTTATCTTACACATGTTAATCTATTGGTTCCATTCATGATCTTTAAACAAAAATGTGTGTGATGTCAAGAGTATTTTAAGGACACGGATTTGCTTTATCAATTGAATATGATTACTTATACGCTCACAGATTTTGCATGACCGTATTAAACCACAAGTCAATGTCATTTGGTAGCATTACCATTACCACGGCAGTCGAAGTAGAAATGGTTTGTTGTGCATTTCAATACAATTTATCCTATCCTACATTTTCCGATCAAATGTGTAATGTCGATTCACCCATTAATAACTTAAACACGGTATTCCGTCTACACACTCTGGGCGTTGACCGAAACGTTAGTAAAGCTTGTGTGTATTTCATTCTCCAGCGATTGGCCTTTTCGTGATTGTTACAAACAACACTACCAGCCGAGCACGGTCAACTAGCTTGAATGAGTTTGATAGTAAATAAAATGTACTATTAACAATTTACCATTTTACGTGTTTATTGCAATCGAGAAAAATGGAAAGATAGTATAGAAATCGATTATATTTAAAACATTTAATTTGTCCCTACCTTAATATATTATAGATATACACAGGTTCTGAAGCACAGCGCCCATATCACAAGGGTACCTCTCCACTCCAAACGCTTTTTCCAAATAAACGGCTGCATCTATTTACCTCACCGCATCGCCTTTACAGCGTCCACACTTCAAATATTCAAACTAAATAATGTTTACCAAACATTTCCCGATATTGTTGCACAAAAAAATCGCAATCTATACTAATTCACCCGCAAATCAACCTTTTAGCCTTGCTTTTTAAAAAGTCGACTTTCGCTTGTCAGATAACCCGTATTTGGCTGACGTCACTGAGGATCTCCACATGTCGCAAAACAGCGGTAAACTCAAGTTTTATTTGGACAGAAGACTGACATGCAGTTTTTTAAATTATTTTCCTTGATTCGGTCGTGTTGGCCGCGGCTCATTTGTATAAAACGATCCAGTGATTCACTTCGGTGACGGACCAATAATCGGAGTGGACGGAAGGTACCGGATATAGGCCATGTTGATCAAAAAAGGCGGCGATTGCCTCGAGATCAATTTGTATAAAACGGTCCATTGGTGTACTTCGGTGATGGACCTTGTATTTAATGACTTTTGTATGTAGCTGTGAACGTCATAGATAAGCTGCTGAAGCTTGACCTGATTAATCGACCTATGAAGAAATTTAAACTTTTTCACGTGCCTTGATCCTCTTGTTGCATAAGTCATTTCGGCCTAATGTTATGCTAAATAGTTCTATTTTATTTCTTCATTTTCTTTGCTGTTACCTGCTGTTTGTCGACTTTTATTGGTGCGGAATGCACTTGATGTCCTATAGGATACGTTTATATACATGCGATAGAAGTATTGCGTGCAGCGGTAAATATACCGCTAATGGTCTAAAAAAAATGGCCTGTCATTACACTAAAGCCGATAATCGGAGGTGACGGACGGTACTGGAGATAGGCGAAGTTGAGCTAGAATGCCTCGAGATCCTCAGTGACGTCAGCTAAATGCGGGTTATCTGACAAGCAGAAGTTGACTTTTTAAAAAGCGAGGCTAAGTGGTCGATTTGCAGGTGAATTAGTATAGAATGTGATTTTTTTTGTGCAACAAAATCGGGAAAAGTTTGGTTAATTTATGTAGTTTGAATATTTGAAGTGTGGACGCTGTAAAGGTGATGCCGAGTGGAAAATAGATGCAGCCGTTTATTTGGAAAATGCCCTAGTGATTTGGGCGATGTGTTTCAGAACCAGTGTATATGTAGAATATAATGAGGTAGGGACAAATTAATTTTAAAAACAAATTGATTTCTTTACTTTTGTTTCTCGATTTTGTGTCTGTCGCAAACATAATCAACACGCAAAATGGTAAATCTTTAAAACATATTTTATTGATGTTCTATACCCAATACATACAAGCCAGGTGACCGTGCAGCCGAGACTGCTTGGGACATGTGACTGATACAAGTCATGGTTGATACTGTAGATGGGGTTCAGTTTGGGTTCGTTTATAGTCATAATGTTCGAACATAATATCTCTATTTTATATTTTATTGCCTTTTACCGCTTTAAAAGGCTTTAACGATTTTATTATGTGACGATCATTAAATTAAGACAGCTGATATCCGATTCCTTACGTGAGACAAATGTGTGTGTTTTCCCTAGCTGAGATCGAAGCAAACGACATCTTTGACACAGCTCCAATAAAGCAGAAAACTGAATGGCCATCGGTGATCAGTTGAAATTTATCAAACAGGTTGACAGCATGATTTAATGACCTGCAGTCTATATTACGAGTAACAGAATTACCACGTGATACACGTAAGCCAATGAATGGCCAGATATTATGATAAAAACACCCACAATATAATAATCAACATGCTGTTTGTAATTCAAGGTTTAGTGACTTAACTATAATCCATTGTTGTATCTTGCAAATTGTGTCAGTGCAACTACGTTAGATTTTATACAGCGTACCATGAAAAAACTCCAAACTAACGATATATCGACATGGAACTTTCCGTTGCACTGAAACTCGCCGAAGGTTCAGATATAAATGTCAACTCTTTAATAAGTAATCAGTGGGTAAGTCTATTTCATTATTATTAATCCGAGTCTGTTGTACAGGCGTTCTTCCAAAGAGAAATCCAGTGCGCCAACGGCTAGTTATTACATTAACAGAAAACCGTGGAATGAAGTTAATAATTCACGAACTAACCTTGATTTTCCTGGTTTATATTAAACCAGTATTCCTTGACTTTGACCGTATTATGGAACTTTCGTCGATTCCGTCCGACATATAATCTGTCACTCTGATTACTAACATTTAAGTTTTTAAAAATTATGTGGGAGTTTTTTAAAAATTAATTACATGCTGGGTGTAATGTATGGTACTAAATTTCTCCATTAACATTGCAGAAAGTAGTACAGTAAGTATAACAAATCGTTGGCTGCATGAATACACCTGTTGTCAATTTGTAATATTGCCATTGGTGCAAGTAATCCACATCGTAACTCTTTAAACCCGCTATTTTTAAGACATTGAGTTAAATAAATATGGATAACAAACGCATGCTTTTAGACAGCATTGGAATAACATCCAATGGTTTTATTATTATTTATTATGTTGTGATCGGCTGGGTTCAATTTCGGCATTCCTACCGTTCCAAGTTTTCGAAAAACATATATCTAAATGTGGATTGTTGATTGTGTGATGTTTTTAAAGTCATAGACACTTCACATGAGTGTCACATGTTTAACGTGTATTCGGTAGCATGTAATTTACTCTACATGACATTAACATATGGCAGTCAACGAATTCCTGTATCCGGGCTAAAGGAATAAAATAAAAACCACACGCTTTCTTTTTATTTAATGGGTTTATTTAATTTGACTCTTAACTTTTAAGACAAACTATATTTGAACCAGCTGAGTGACCTAAATGGCAATAGTTTCATTACACGTTGTCAGTCTCGTTTTTGATGATAATTTACAGATGGTGTGTGAATTGCCCTCCATCGATACACAGTATCGTGCCATTATACGGTTTAATTATTTCTGTCAATTGTTTTTATTCATATTGTTTGTGTACTCTTGTTTATATTTTACATATTTTGTATTCATCCACATGTCTTATTTAGTGTTGGGTTTGTTTTGGGTTTATCCACTATTTATTTCTCTGCGATGTGCAAGACTTTAATAAACTCAGCTAAACTGAATTTACTTTGGTAAAACAAAAAGCGTCAT
>JAVFBZ010185272.1:0-15022 GCA_032466195.1 Katharina tunicata
CTGATCTACACGTCATTGAATACCATCAAATTTACATTGATATTTGGGTTTTGCGTTTCTTTTTTTGAAGAGTGTATTTTTGTTATCACCGAAACACGTGAGTTGTAGATATTGTTCTCACGAAGTATAAGTAGGAAGCTTTGTGTGAATTCCATCCCCATATTAGGTTAAGAAAAAGTTTTCTAATAACAACAAAAAACACTTAAAATTAGGGCAGAATACTATAAATGAGGATGTGTCAGTTTGCTGTCACATCTTGGCCACGCTGTGAGGTACCAACGTTAATTTAGTGTACATTTGTTACACTTGGGTTTTCTCCATCCTCCATCCAGCTGCTAACCCATCTCCAAAGTCAGCACACCCGCACACAATTTACATTGGAAACTGAAAACACTAAACAAAATCATTTTCTTTGATGTGCATGTAAGGAGAGAAGACAGCCAACTACACACCAGTGTATATCGTAAGTTCACCCATACGGAACAATATGTAAACTACAACTCAAATCACCCAACAAAAGTAAAGAGACGTGTTATCACAACATTAGTAAAGCTAGCTAAAGAACTATCTTCCACTGAACAGGCCTTATCTACAGAACTCTCTAACTTAAAAGTTGTCTTCAACCACAGCAACAACTACCCTACGACCCTCATTAAACAGACCTTTCATCAGATCTTGAAACCAAATCGATCCCATCCTAGCAAAAAAATCCTCATCACCATCCCCCATTAGAATCATCCTCCCCTTCATAGGACCCTTAAGCTATAACAAATTAAAAGACTATTGGAATCATACACTATTGAGTGTGTTCTTACTAGCAATGTTAATCTACAAACCAATCTCCGAGCTACAGGAAATTGACCATCATAAGTGAAACCACAACCCAAGGATTGTGTGGCTGTTTTAATTGCTCTAGTAGACAATAATACATTGGAGAGACTTGCCACCCTCTAAACAAAAGAATAAAGCAACACAAGACCTCTTCAGAATACAGAGATTCAACATCAGCCAATCACACCTGCAAGCCAATCCAAACCATTCCGTTGACTTGGAAAACTTCACAATTTTAAATTATTTATATCCCCAACCCCACCAATATGAAACTGTTTGAAGCCATCCAAATCCGTATACAGAGGCCACAAATAAACAGAGACCAGGGTGTCTGCCTACCTAACATATACAACTGTCTAATCACCGCACCCCACAAGTACGAATTAACTCTTTAACCCTTAGCTTGTATTATGTATGGTTGTTGACCACATGTTTAACAATAAGACAAGTGTTAAAAATAACACACACCTTCACTTGTTGGTATGACAGATATATAATTCAAAGCCATACAGGGCTGCATGCTTGGTCCGTTTATGATGGGAAATCCAGTTTGAAGGATAGAGCTCATTAGCTAATGGTTTGGTTGTCAGTCGTTTCTCTGCAGTTATGTCTAGTCCAATTAAAACTTAAACATTCCGAAAAACAAATTCATTGATCACGTTTTTAAAAACTTCATTTTGATTTTCTTTAATGGTTTGTAAAGACACACAGACCTTAATCCAGTTTGAAGGGCGCTCCTTACTGAAAACTCGGGTAGGGAGACAGATTGAGTATGATCGGAATGATAAACGCTGGATTTTCGTTTAAAGCCATTGGTCGGCAACTTGGTGTTCGTGAATCGTGATTAGTGGACTTCCAGTGAGCAATGATGTGATCTGGTAGATCATCACCGACAATGAGAACATACCTTCGACGTATTTTAGACCATAAATCTTTCGCCAAAATAGCACAGTACTCTACCGGGAATGGACTTTGCACAGGACGGTCTCCACAAGAACCGTTCGAAATCACCTTAAATGATATTTATGGTACAGTGATTCTTGATAAATATTGATATACACCTCCACCGGGATTCGAACTCGTGTCTCGGGCAAGCAGCGCTTTAACCGATTGAGCTACAGAGGCTCACGATAGATCGACCGAATTTTTATCCAGACAAAGGCTGCGAATCTTCCTCTACGGTAAGCACTTATACACAGGGATACAGAAATGGTATATTTTTTATCTTGATGTTACCCACAAATGTGTTTGTTGTTTTGGGTTATTCTGATCATTCGGTTATAGATCAGAATAATTGAATAGATTGAAAAAAACTCCGGAAACCAAACAGAAACGCTTGGAAAGAGAAGCTCATTGGGTCAATACGCTTCAAACGTTGTACCCATTAGGGTTCAACTGGAGCCAGAAAAAGGCTCAAAGATAGAAAGATTCCTTTTGTATTTCAATATGACCAGCCCAGCACCCGGTTTGCTAGTCTTCTTATACAGGAATATCAAAACCTTGCGCGTAAAATGCTTAAACTTCTCTCACAGAGATCTATTATAGCGTACAAGAGGAACAAAACTCTTAAGGACCTACTGGTGCAGACAAAACTCCCCTCTGTATCGGATAACTCATAACTGCTGTTATCCTTACTTTACAGACTAATGGGTTAATCTCTTGGTCTATGCATGATATTCTTTTTAGATTATACAAAAAAATATTGATATTTGTGTGTGGTATATATTCACCACATGCTCCCTACCATCCAAATCTTATTATCTTTTCTCGAGACGTCTGTAGGATACCCATACCAACTCGAGATCAAGATACACCCCGAAACTTGTCTCTAAGAAATTATCTAGAACATGAGATGATATATCGGTTTTAATTAGTCGATATCCGTGTGTCTGTGTTATTACTCTTTACCAAAATATGTAAATATAATTAAAAAAACATTTTTCACTACGTACAACGTTATTCAGAGGTAGGCTACTGGTTTGAAAAGCTTTATTATTAATTTTTTTCAAATCGTCTCCATTCACACATAAAATTTAGGGTAATTTTAAAATCAAGCATCTTGGCTGAGCTTCTTTTTAGTAACTCAAAACATTTATAAACAGTTTGGATTCATCTTTTCAGAGATGAACACAATAATAACTCAATATTCAACTTCAAACAAGAAAAAAATATTTAAATGATCGTTAAATGTCATGGTATTTCAATAACGCAATGCCAAAAATCAATTCTACATCCAATGTCTATATAGACCGAAATAAACTCCTTTCACCTTGAGAAGTCGCATTATGTCCTCAATATTATTTTGTGGTGTGGTAGCTGTTCAAACCAAAATACCCTTCTCGTTTCCAGGCTGAGCAAATCAATGTGTATGTTGTAGTTTTTTTCTCTCTGTAAAGATAGTAGTTGTGTTACATAGGTGACAGTGCCAATACTTCCCTTTGATGTAGTCATTTGTTAAAAATTCAAATATTCTTTGTTTCGGGTTTCCCGATCGATCGTAAAAAAACAAACTGGAAAATTGTCGGCCGTTTCGACCAATGAAATTACTTAATTACATTGGTTTTAAATTCTGTAATCACAGTTATGGGAGTAGGGTTTGTAACCGATTGTGAAAGAGGGTTGCTACTTACGTCTGATTGGTCATGGCACAACTGTCAAAAATTAAATTGAAACACGTGTTTAATCAGGAAACTAAACAATATCCAGACATGAAGAATTACGTATTATCACGAGTGAGTACGTGTTTTATGATCAATAATTGCCAAGTTGATATGCATATGTTCATTGTTTAAATTGTATATTTATATTTGAGTTTCATTCATAAATTTACATTCAATTTTTGTTGGATCCGCTGATTTCTGTATGTTTGAAACGATGTTCCAACATGGCTGTTTGTTGTTTAGGAGAATAGATTGACATTTCAAGAGGACAGGAAAGTCTGTGATCACACATGCAAAACAGTGTGTTCTTCGTTTGAGGATTAACAAAATCCGTCATGACCCTAGCTGACCTGACTGCAACTGGTTGCTTTGTTTGTTTGACGGGGTTTTTGTTTGAAGGACTCTCACAGCATAAGGAAAGGACTCAAATTAAAAATCCACAAAAAAATCGGCTCCCTCAGCTCCGAGAACACAGGAGACTCCCGCCAATCACCCGCGCAACTGTTTGGTGTCAGAGGCAAAATAGAATAGTGGCCCTTAACTGATCTGAGGCAAGTTCAACCAGAAAACGTCATATAACTTAGAAAAAGTTACGAAAAGCTCTTTTATAAAATGTTGATGCCATTCTTATGTGTGTGAATGTATGTATTGAGGATGCAGAGCGCTAAAAAAACTTCATACCAGTAGGACCTTCGTAAAATTAGTTTGCCTGCCATGTAAAGTTCAGACTGCCTATTTATGCCGGTCAATAAAACGTTCAAATAACATACGCTTTCAAAAGTTCTGAATTTTGCACTATCACAGAATCTCATGAAAAATTGATATTTTTTTCAAGGAGTACATGTGAAAGGCTTTCCAATAATTCCAACATCAAAGTTGTAGGTTGAAGGAGAGTTTTATAATAACTAAAAAACAAAAAAATGAATTTTATGTCAGAATATTATTATGTAGATGTGTCAATCAGCTGTCATAACTGAGCCACCCTAAGATGTACCAACGCTACACCAAGTCAAACGTTAATTAGCCCCGCCCCCAACCCAATCTTAACTCATTCCATATAAGGTCGTGGACCCAGCGAGATCAAAAGCTTTACTTGAGGCATACGAGGAAAAATGGCCGGCCTTCCTTACGCTGAATTCGAATTATTGCATGGTTTCTCCTGGCTATTACTAGACTTGAACCATCTTTAATATTTTCATTTCAAAGTAATTGTTTTAGTTTATGCACAAACTTTAAATTTGGTTAAAATCAAGGCAATCAGAATTTGTTGTAAAACCCTAATTTTGAGTGCTTATGTTACTCCAATGTCATTTAAACATTATCATAGGACAGTAACGCATTGGTCCTGTTTGTTCAAGGCAACTGGTACGATCCTCAGTTAAGCGGGGATTTTTCTTCTTTAAGTAAATCATGTTACACGCAGACTGCGAAGGTACAAGCATTGCTGTACCGGACAAAGGGACTAAACTTGTATATCTGTATATGTGCCACGAATTGGACGAGTAATCTCCCTCTAAACAATGTTCTTCTTTGTCACACTATATCTTTATTGCTAATGGTTTTTATCAGTGCAAAGATTATGTGTCAGTGCTGGCAGCCTTGTTTTAATTAACAACCTTTAAGCACTTTAATTAGTTTTATCTACCTGCATTATACCCGTACATCTAAACAAAAAAAAAAAAATGTTTTTTTTTAATCCCGGAAAAACGCGCCAGGTAATTTATGCATAGCTACTAAGACACTCATCTTAAACGGTTTCCACTAAGTCCATCTGGCTGTAAGGTTATAGCGCTTGAATTTAGACATTTGAAACTAGCCAAATAGGCTTTCTAAATCTGTGATAGATTTTCGGTAAAGACCTAACTGCTTTTCTGTCATCTGTATACGCTTGCTATTAAACACATCATTACAATTAAAAATCACAATTAGTTTGGTAAATTGTTCTAAAATAAAGATCGAAACAGGTTAGTATTCTGTACCCGGTACCCACAATAAACTCCTCTTAAGATCAAATAGCAAATAGCTGTTATCACAATAAAACAGATTGCTGTTAGTTAGGCCTACAATACCATAAATGATTTTTATTATATTTTGAACCTGCTTTACTACCCCCAACGGATTGAAATGCGTCCATTGATTTAGCACGGGTTGATAAGGAGTGCGTAGATTGTCATTGGGGTATGGTCAAAACATCTTTTAATTCTGGACTTTGGCCATAACTTCATTCAAGTTATGAAGATTGACAATAACTGCATTGAGGTCATGCTGGACCCATGGTTCGATATTGAAAGAAATGTTTTTTCAAAGTCTTTTACGAGGATTAATATTATTCAGAACCTTATATAGCTATATATTTTGTGAAAAAGCTTGGATTCCCAGGATTACAAATACGAGGATGTTGTGATGATCCAGCTAGTATTTATAAATGACTTACTAATTGACTGCAAGTCGACAGAGAAACTTAAAGTGTATTTTTCTAGGGTTATTCCTCAAAGTGCAATATCTATAACACAAAATAAATTTGTTTATCTACGAGAATAGACCTTGAACTGAAAAACGTTGCCTCATTTTGTTAAATTCAATTTTGTGTATTCAATTTTTAGCACAAGCTGTGCTCTTTGTCGTGAAACAAATTTGAAGTTTCTACGATTAATAGTTTTCGAGAAACAAGCTTTTGAAATGTAGAATCTGTCCAAATCATTTACACGGGCACATGTAGTAAAAGACGTTGGCCATTACAACAAATCTAAAACCAATACTTTTTGTTTCTTAAATTTCTTCGGATTCGCTTTTTCGGTAACGAAATGAAACCCTAATTATATAAAACAAAAAAAAAACAAAAAAAAAAACACATTACATTCTATGACATTCGATTTTCCTCAAAGCGCGTGGAATTGCGGAAAATAGTGAAATCCCAAAATTACAAATTTTCAAATTTAAGCAATTTCGCCCGTGTTATTAAAATGGAGAAATTTACATTTTTTATATTCCTGCATCCTATGCGCCTTTTGCTTGTTGATGTCAATAAGACAAAATACGCCAACTTTCGACACTTAGTCTTATGCGAAAATCGACGAAAGCTTCAAAACTCCTGAAAACTGTACACTTTTTTTAAATCACTGTAACTTTCGTGTGTGAGTTTCACTTCCGTAAAGATTGAAACTTACAGATTATGTTTTTCTCGAGTTTTCTCGAGTTTTGTGCATAACCTGTGGATGTCCCCCTTCCGGTTAGATTACTTGGGCGGCAGCTCGCTCTCTGAGCTGGCTGGCGGTAGCAAATATAGTAGGCTACATCAAAGGCTGGGGCGATGGGCTCAGGTCTAATCAGCTTTCTATAGCACAGAGGGATATTCCACCTGTCTGCCCTGACTGGCAAGGGGAACTGTTATTCCTTCTGCTTTACTTCCATGCTTGGAATGACTGGTGTTAGAGTATGTTGAAGGGATGGGCAGCTAAAGATTTAACTGTTAACAAATAAAAAGAGTTGCTATTTAGGTTTCCGTTGCAATAAACCAGCCTTGTGTAGGATGCGATTCAACGGCGGGAAAAAACATTATGTACAACCAACTATTCAGGTTGACGGCGCAGCCATAGTGGCGTTTCCATGACGTCATTGGGATACGGCTCTCCAGTCAGAGCTGTAAAAATCCGGGAAATCGAATGTTTGTGCCGTCGTGAAAGGTCAGCCAGTAGCAAATTTACAGTCTCAGATGGTGAGCATTTTTTAAATATATTTGTCATGGTGAAAACAGTGCCTGTAAAAAACGTCAGTGTTAATAATAATAAAATTGATTGTCCCGTTGACCAGATATGTGTCAATTATTGCATGAGTCCAAACCCTGGATGTCTGACAACACAGTTTGAATCGACTAATGTGGGTTTACCTTAATACATTCAATATGCAAATTAACACATTGCCGTTGTATATTAAACGGCAGGTGTTCATTGGTAATAACCCACCGTGGAGCTAGGGGTTCTAATTAACGTAGGTGTTAGAGATACTATCAAAATAGATAATCCACCGTTGGTGTTAGAGACACTTTCAAAATAGAACTTGATAACTGGAAAGGAATAGACGAGTTGGCTGTGTACGAGTTGGTCTGTGGACTAGTTAACCTGATACCCTACCACCGAACATGTAGGTATACTTGCGGAATTTTGCATACCCCAAGGCATTCCTTGGATATAAAGCAATCACAGGATTCAAAGTAACAAGGCAATAGACGATTAAATTCGACAAAGGTGCCTACTCCTTTTCTTGCATATATGATCTGTGTATTCGTCTGTCAGCCTTTATCCCTTTGATGTCGCCGGAATGTAGTCAGCTGACCGCTATACGCATTCTGATTGGCAAAGGCTCTAAAACCTCTCTTCATTTCAGAACACTTCCGTTTTGCCCTTCTTTTACATTTATTATATTCAGATCTATATTTTAATCTATAAGCAATAAAAAAAATTGCTCAATATTGAGCGGTACGGTCTAGCCAGACCGTAAATTTATAGAATTTGGCAATAAGTTGTTTAAGTTTATGGAATTTGGCTACATGTTCACTCAGTTTAAGCATGGAGGTATAGCAGAGTTTGGCTTCATATTCACACAGTTTAGGAAGTTAAAAAAACAAGTATGGGTTGTTGTTTTGTTCTTGTTTTTGTTTATTTGTAACCAGTAGCGGCTCCAAGTGATCTTAAAAAATCTTTTTGAAATAAATTCGCCGAGTCAAACTTACGCATAGGTATATGAAGTTGCGTGACTTGATAATAGTAGGCCCCTATCGTGGGAAAAGTATCGAAGCAATTACATTTATAAACAAGACTTCGCCTGGTAACGCTGTCGTGTATTGTATGCGGGTCACGGTCAGCCTAAATGAACATTTTAAACGAAGTTAAATTGTGCTACATCATGGTGGGACAGTAAAACAGACTATTTTCTCTTCTAAAAGCATTTTCATTACTGATATATAAAACATGCATACCATTTAGGAGAAGGGCCTAACACGAAGCTTGTTAATTACTCACTGCCCGTTATGGAAACCAACTTTTGAGCAAAACATTTAAATACCGATACAGTTTTTTTTATTTAAGCGTATACATATATTTTTATATCTTACATGTCAAATAGAAAACACTTCTACTTTGTTTGCTTTCCCTCGAGTAATGTACCGCCTACAAAAAAAATAAAAACAGGGATTATTTCCCTTTAATAAGCCGCTCTCCTTTCATCGAGGCAAAAATAATGGAAGGAAAATAATAAAATAACTGTTTTATATTGGAAGCAATATGCAAAATGTTTCTAAACTATAAAACTCTTTCAACTTTTGTAATAATATACATCTAATGGAGTTTTCAATATTTAAGCATAACGTGTAGTCATCTTCCTTTACACTAATTACTGTCAGGATCGATGTTTGGTTTAGAGAGTATTTCATAACCAACCCACATTGCCGAAGATGGCGGGTGTTTTATTCGAAGATATTTTCGATGTCAAAGATATTGACCCTGATGGCAAAAAGTTCGACAGAGGTAAGTAGTCATATTTTGGGTAGGGCTATTTTAAACACCATGAGGATGAAGTTTAATTTTCTGATGAGGCAGTAACGCTCATGATTCGTCCTCTCCGGCTTATCTTGTGGTTTGTTTACAAAAGTTGTATGTCAAACATGTGACAAGGCCGACTGCCAATTTCCATTGCGCAGTTTATTATGGAAACTAGAAATAACGTGCAGTTTGGACATTGTTCAATTCGAAGATACTTATTACATCAAATGGAAGATCCAAAACATGGATGAGGCTGTTTCAGTGGAATTTGGCGACCATTCTTTCAAGTAAATTGAATTAAATTTCAAACCAGATTTTATTATAGCTGTGATAGTGTGACGATGTTAAGGGGAATTACGCTGAAAGGTAATCATTGTAGGACAAGATTTTGATAGGCCCTCACCAAATTGCATGACAGCTCTTCAAGACCGGTTTCCTAGTTGAAAATCACACGACGGGTGAACTGATATTTATCATTATTGAGTTTGCTTTACTGTCAGTGTTCTTTCCTTCAATTAAATTTGCAGAGTGAATTTTGTCAACCTGACTAACGCCTCATAAAATCACCTAAAGTTGAAACGGAACAAATTGAGCGATTTACCCACTTTTAACTGCAAGGTTCCGAAGTATCATCATTAAACAATCATTATTGTGCCCAATAATGTCCCCAACGGTAAATTCCACAGTTTGAACGTGTTGTCAGACAATACCTGAAAACGTAGTGAAAAGTGAAAGCGAAACAAAACTGTGTTTGGCTGCTATGTGGCCTGACAACAACATGTTCAAACTATGTGAACCCGGCTGCCGATCGCCTTGCTCGACTAGGCAAGTCAAATTCAAAGAGGAGGATGTAAAATTGTAATGAAATAAATGTATCATTTTTAATTCCCACCACTTCAAGTATCCATTAGTTACATGTAGCTAAAACAAAAAAAACACGGACATAGGGCATGCAAATAAATGATGGTTGTAAAGCAGTCCACTTAAACAGAGTATCAGGGTGTAATCATCAAAATAAGATGTAAGCTGCATCTACATGTATGCAGTAAGTAGTTTCCTAAAATTCCCAATGGCTCCTCTTGGTATCAGTGTTCCTTGCCTGGCCTATTCTTGTGCCTATACTATAATATTATCAAATAAATTTGCGGGGGAGTAGCCATTAAAATGAAGCCAACTGAATAAAAACAATGTACATCACGTGGTATATTTAGAGTCTCGCCACATAAACACAGACTTGTCTTCAAATGGGTTTTAAACCCACACAAAATAATAGACACGTCGAAGGCCCCTTTCTGTAAGCTAATAATGAATATTTAGTTGTAAAATTATAAAATCTATAATTCAAATGATAAAGCCATAAAAACGCAACCAAAATTCCGTTTAAAAACTGTTGTAGCAAATATTTTTTGTGGAAAATTAGTAGATTTGCTTTAGCATTGTTTTTGAATAAATCTTTTTATGAATTGCTAGGGGAGCATTTTGATTGACACATTTTGGCCAGCAACAGGTGATTCAATTAGATGGAGACTAGGGTAAATTATATTTGAAACTTTTTTTGCGACAATGTCATCATATTCTGTTGTATTATATAAAATAAAAAATTATTATATTGGAACAATCAAGTGGTCGTCATTTGTACCTGCTCAAACAATATTTCAGAGTGTTACATAACTCCTACATAACTCCTACATGCATAGTACACATTAGTCCTGATCTTAAAAAAAGAAAAATGCTTTTCGTGAAAATTAGAAACTGCAAGTAAAATATTCAATTTAAGCAAAAATATACAGGCTTGGCAATATTATTAAAAAAAAACTTAAAAGCAGCTTTGTTTTTGTATTTTTTATTAGGATTGTTTCACAAGGGCTATTTAAGGCCCTGGGCTAGTTTCATAAAACTTTGTACGCAAAATCCCAAGTTAAACTTGCATTAGGTGACATCATTTAAGCTGACAAAAATGAGGGTGAAGTTTAATGATACTACCTTCCCCCCTCTTAGCCTTAATCAATTCACTCACTTTATGTCAACAAAGTTAATTACTTTGGGGTACACTATCTTGTTTTTAGAGCAAGACTTTCTGCAACAAATAGATTCACTGTGAGGTCCTGAGCTTCACTATAGAGTCGGTCATGAGCTTCAATGTGAAATCAAGTCATGAGCTTCACTGTGAACTCAAGTCATGAGCTTCACTGTGAACTCAAGTCATGAGCTTCACTGTGAACTCCAGTCATGAGCTTCACTGTGAACTCCAGTCATGAGCTTCACTGTGAACTCAAGTCATGAGCTTCACTGTGAACTCCAGTCATGGCTTCACTGTGAACTCGAGTAATGTGCTTCACTATGAACTCAAGTCATTAACTTCACTCTGAACTCAAGTAATGTGCTTCACTGTGAACTCAAGTCATAGGCTTTACTGTGAACTAAAGTAATGTGCTTCACTGTGAATTCAAGTCATGAGCTTTACTGTGAATTCAAGTCATGAGCTTTACTGTGAATTCAAGTCATGAGCTTAAATGTGAACTCAATTCATGAGCTTCACTGTGAATTCAAGTCATGAGCTTCACTGTGAACTCAATTCATGAGCTTCACTGTGAATTCAAGTCATGAGCTTCACTGTGAACTCAAGTCATGAGCTTCACTGTGGACTCAAGTCATGAGCTTCACTGTGGACTCAAGTCATGAGCTTCACTGTGAACTCAAGTCATGATCTTCACTGTGAACTCAAGTCCTGACTTCACTGTAAACTCAATTCGTGAGATTCACTGTGAACTCAAGTCGTGAGCTTCAATGTGAACTCAAGTCGTGAGCTTCAATGTGAACTCAAGTCATGTGCTTTACTGTGAATTCAAGTCCTGGCTTCACTGTAAACTCAAGTCATGGCTTCACTGTGAACTCAGGTTGTGAGCTTTCAGGGATTTATCTAGGAATTTTTTCAGGTAGCCATTTGGCCCATGGACCTCTTTTTAGGTTGGGCAATTCAGAAACGAGGTGGGCGCTTCACAGTTTGCTTTTTACATTTTAAAGTAATAAATCATAATCAGCTGTATATTTCACATGTCTTCTGTTGTCTTTCTTTTAATCTAAGTTTAAAACCTTTTCAACCATTTATCGTGTGTATGTTATTGCACACTTCAATATTATATTTGAAAATGCAATGTTGAAGGTTATATTTTATTTACTATGAATTTTGAAGTCTTGATTCAAAATAATAAATTAAAACTGGTCTGTTTTATTATCATTATTCATATACAACATTTAATGTTTAAATTTTGTTCTAAGATGTTATTGTTGAAGAGATTAAATGAGGGTAGTAGTTTTCCCCAGATTGACTACTTGAATTTCTAATGTCTCAATCTCGACCCTCACGAAAAGAGGCTTTATTACCTATGAGTCTATCGAGATTAAATAAAGATTATTATTATTATTATTAATATTCATGTGACATATTTGGACAATTCTGAAAGTGATGTATATTGGTTCCAAGTCTGTAGAAAATTAGACTGGACAAGGAAAGAACTGAACAAATACTTTGTAAGTAACATTAAGTCCACCAATTGTCACTTAGCATGCCAAAACTCTATCCTAAAAGTATGTTTAAAAAAAATATATATTGTAAGTGAGATTCTGTCACTAGTATCTCTCCTACAATATTTTATAATTTTTTTACATTTATAGGATGGAGAGTGACAGTGAATTACCTTTACGGAACGGTCACACCAATGAACAGGATTTAGTTCGTAGGATTTTAAGAAAAAAATATGACCTTCACAAAATAAACGCCTGCCGCCCCATCAATATTATTTCTTCAAATCGCTTAATTAAAGAAAATATTCCATCTTTTTGGCATTCGCTGTTGTTGTTGTTCCATATGCCTAACGCGAAATTCCACATGACGAAAATCCGTTTTGAAAGGTGCTGGTTTGACCCAAAAAGTGCGAGTATTGTTAAATCCCGACTTTATTCAGCAATATTTTAACTTTGAATGTATGGAAAATTCAGTTTCTAACATTTCTTTGGTTTTATTTGCTCGTCAGCAGCTTTACGTTTTTGAGTCACGTTAAAAAACGAAGACAGTAGCATGGTCTAACAAACCAAAAGGGAAAGAAGCCTTGCGATTTACTATCCAATCAGAAACGCAGATAATGGAAAATGTATAGCGATTGTGCTGCTTCATGAAACAGACTTTTCCAACTAGGGAGATAACTTGCCTTACTAGATGGATCGACAGATGGAAGAACTGGCTTTGCGATTTCAAGATATAGAAAGTCCCAAAACACTAAATGCGCCTTAAGGCCCACCTGTTCACTTTCAAATGTGGCTTTTATGAAAATTATGCGGAAATCCCGCAATAACGTGCCCTAGGTAAATCCATGAGCTTCATGGTGAACTCGATTCATGAGCTTCAGTGTGAACTGAAGTCATGGGCCTAACTATGAATTCAAGTCATGAGCATCACTTTTAACTAAAATCATGAGCATTACTTTAAACTCAGGTCATGAGCTTTACTGTAAACTCAAGTCACGATCTTCACTCTTAACTCAAGTCCCGATCTTCACTGTTAACTCAAGTCACGATCTACATTATGAATTGAAGCATTTATGCATAAAATGGCTGTGAGCTGAAGTCAGCAACTTTACTGTGAACTTGACCCTGACTACACAGCGTTCAGCAAATGCTAAAGCACGATGGAGCACGGTAAAGTGATGTAGTAGCGTCCTGCGCTCTAGCACGCTTATTTGCTTTTGATGTGGGAGCATCTGTATCTTAATTTTATCCTGTGAAATATAGGTTTACATACATGTACATTTAAAATATTGCTGGCCATTCAGATAAAAAGTTTTCATTGATCTTATGAACGTTTTCTCATTTTGTAGTACATGTACTTTATTTCTTGCTCAGCAATTTAGCTGTAAACCATTCTGTATCTATAATTGATATATATATAGCAGTTTTAATTCGTTGATACCCTTGTGCCAATGTTAATACTCATAATAAAAATATATTAGTCTTGTCATTTATAGATAAAAATGCATGGTTTTCCACCTTACACCAGTTATACAAAGTTATCATGCAAGTGAAATACCCCAGGTGTGATATAAAACACTAACCAAATAAAGTTTAATAATTCTTCAAAGCAAGAAATGCTTAAATTAAACATTCTGATCTGGGGATTAATTTTTTAAAAACCTATTTTAGAAGGTTTTACTTTTTTTTTTTGCTTTTCATCTGTGTTTTGATTTTGTTGGTTATTTAAATTCACAGGTGTTTAACCTAGATTTCAATGAAAAAAATTAGCAATTCTTTGTTGGTTTTAATCAATTATATTATTAATTTTTAATAAAACATAGAAGGGAATGTTGATAAGATCAAGTAGCTTTCATTTTTGTTAAACCTTGGGGCACCAGACTGTTGAAAACTGTTCCACTTTTTTGTCTCGCCTGTAAGGCATAGTGACTGTGCCCTTGTGCTCTCTGAGCTAAAAGTCATCAGAAGGTTTATTTGTTGTTGTGTGTTGCTGGCTTCGTTTATGTTGGTTTCCTTCATCTATTGGTATGGCACGCTGTCATATATGTATGTAACCTGCTGTCAATCATCGCTCTTCTCACACATGGTTTTTCCTCATAAAACTCTTGTTATAATAATAAAAATAACATTATAATGGCGTTGGTGTGGCTTAATTGGTTAAGCGTTGGAATTCTGAGTTCCCTTCCCTGTATCCAGTATAGGATTGAGTCCCGCTGTCCACCTCAGGTAGATACGGGAAGTTTTCCCGTGGCTGTGGTGTGGCTTAATTGGTTAAGCGTTGGAATTCTGAGTTCCCTTCCCTGTATCCAGTATAGGATTGAGTCCCGCTGTCCACCTCAGGTAGACACTGAAAGTTTTCCCGTGGCGTTGGTGTGGCTTAATTGGTTAAGCGTTGGAATTCTGAGTTCCCTTCCCTGTATCCAGTATAGGATTGACTCCCGCTGTCCACCTCAGGTAGATACGGGAAGT
>JAVFBZ010185282.1:0-11498 GCA_032466195.1 Katharina tunicata
AGCCAGGAATAATCCTGCCATACTTAGAATTCAACGTAAAGAGAGCCAGCCATTATTCCTTATATGTAGGCCATCAGCAAAGCTTTTGATCCTTCCGCAATGAAGGACCTTATATGTAACAAGTCAACATTTTGAATCTTGAAAGGGTGGAGCTAATTAACATTGAACTTGGAGTAACGTCAGTACATCAAAGCGTAGCTCAGATCATCAGATGTGACAGCAAATTGACAGGTTCGAATTATAATATTTCGCCAGAATTTTTAGATGGGGTTTTTGTTGTAGTCATTGTTTAACTTTCACTTCTGGGCGTTGAAAGCCTTCTAATTTTATTTCTTGAGAAAAATATATGAGCTCATATGATTCTGTATTAAACACGAAATACACAATGTTTGGGTGTGCAAGTGACTTTAACCTGTATAATGCATTTGGAAGACAGTGTGGAACCCTGTCGTAAAATTGTTTCTAAGACCAGTTACTCAAGTTATATTAATTGAACAATGAGAGGCACTTTAACAAGGGGTCTCGGAGAGGTATATTGGCTCCACATGAAAGGAGTAATGGCACTAACTTGGTTTTTCTCGAGTGAAGACATGAGTAAGGAACTAAGTGTAGTGAAGATACTTGGTACTGAGTGACGACATGAGACAGAACTGTGTTACAAGACTAGACAATTAAAGTGGAGAGCTCTGAGGAACACAAGTGAGATGGACAACAACAAGTGCCTTCGAGTGAGTGGTGGAAATGATAACCCACGTCATGCGACAGGTTGAGTGGGTTATAACTTTCACCATTCACGTGGGCAATATGATGGTATTCAAACTTTTATGTGTAATATTTTTTTTAATATTTATATCAACGTAAAAAAAGCATAAAACATTACATTTTACCTATTGGTCATAGATAATTACAAACCAGAAATCGGGCCACAATGGCGTGATTGGAAACGCAGAGTAATTTGCGAAGTCAAATGACATCATCCCTTTGTTGCGTTCTGAAATAAAGTGCGTCTTTCTGCAACGTCATAATAGCAACAAAGGCTGTTGTCGCAATACTTTTCGAAATAACTAAAAACAAAATGTAAAAACAAAAGTGTTATTACACCGCAGTGAAATATCACTTTTATCGATGATGGATATCCTGATATTTCATCAACATATAAATAATAAAATAAATATTACACACCAGTACCTCAGCACAGAACCTAGTTTTCATATCAACCTAATTTTCGTCATGAATGCAAACAAGCATAAATTTAATTTTCTTCAACTTTACCAATTTATTTTGTAACTTGAATTATACACAAGATTGTTAAAAATCTGCCACATAAACGAGACAAATGATGACATAAATGATTACAGCTAATTACTAAAAGAGTTAATGTTGCTGACAGCTGACATGATTAGCAAGTGGTCCCTAAAGAAAAGATAACTCTGGAAAAGAAAAGATAACTCTGGAAAAGAAACATAACTCAGAGGACTGAGTAAACAATAAAATATTTTACATACAAAATAATTCACTCTGCAGAATTTATAGTTTTTGTTTGTTTATAAAAATAGTCTCTTCGTAACAAAATAACAATATAATTTTTGTACTGTTTTTGTTCCTTTTTTTCTCGCTAACGGGGAATGCTCAACAAAGACTGAGACAAAACATTTTTAAAAAGGAGCAGTGAGATCAAGTTGCCAATTCGTTTTTTTTACACGACTCAAAGTTCATGAAGATGTCCAATACGGAGTCAGCTAACTTGTAACTTCTGAAAGTTTTTCACCATATCCAAAACTGTTGAGGATCGAGCTGAGACGTCAACACATTTCTCTTGTTGTGACTTCTCTCGTAGTACAACAGTTTGTGTCTGAAGAAAAGAAACGACAGCTGTATAATTAAACACAACCTGAATCAATTTAAATTCTTATCTGTTACATGTATATGCGATGTAATCACAAACAAGATTGACATTTGAAACTTCAAATCATTACTAGAAGCCAAAAATTGTCTAGATTCATATACACGTAGCTTATTTATATCTACATGTATGCAGCAGATCGGTTTGGCCATTATCTAAAGCTAATTACAACACAAGGATTGGTATTTTTTTCAAGAGAGCACGATTACAGCAAAATAAAAAAGTTTCTGTATTGATACTCCACTGACAACTTCTATTTATGGGGATAATAATGAATATTTACTGACTAATGGTCAATCTTACAGAGGTATCTTCTTTATGGCAGGAAAACTCCCCCATAATAATTTTAGAGACCAGTTGGCTGTAACAAGATAAGGCGAGCATTCCACATATCCAGAACCCAATTTTTGTTTAAACTGACGTCTACAGTCTATCTACTCAGGCTCACATTTATATGTATAAATATTATGTTTACAAAATTCATTTTATCCACTGAACAGAATGAATCTTATGGCACTATGTTTCTATTTCCTTGCGGAGGTCCCGTGAAAAGCAAAGAGATAAAGAACTTGTAAATGTAAATATGTATATTCTTGTCTCAGCTCTATGGAAGATCAAACTCTTCGGCTGAATAGACTTTTGAGACAAAATAAAGTTTATTATTATTATTATTATTATTAAAGAAAGCACGCCACTAAAAAGATCATTTACCCTAAATCCTCAACAAATTCGACCTTTAAGGACACAAACTTTAAGTAATTTATTGAATGTTTAAGTGTGAATTTGGAACTAAAACTTACATTTTCTGGTAATTTAAAGTCTGAACTTCATAAAAATATCAAAATTGCATGTCTACACTTCTTACCCTTTGCATAAAATGTAGTTTTATAAGTTGTAAAGGGGGTCGAATTTGTTGAGCATTTAGGGTAAGTACTAATGGTACTAAGTCCCACAAAGCGTTTAACAGACAACAGCATCTTCAACTTCATAAACTGACAAAATCAGTCCTGTCACAAAATAAGCTACCAACTGCTCTTTCAGTATTCATGTGGCCTTATATTAGATTCACTGATTTACTACAATACATGCTTACTTCTTCAAAGAATAACAGTTGGGCCCCAAATGGGCCTTCAAAAAGGGTGTACTTTTCATACATATGCCTACCTCCTGTTGCTCAGATTTCTGAGGTGGAGTTTTCTCAATTATTTCTATCTTCTTCAACTCTAAGACTCTTCCTGGTTCTTTCTTCTTTCCCACGTTTGTTCTCCAAGCAGGTACAGCTTTTGTTTCACTGGGACTCGTGTTCTCAGACTGGACTGGGGCTTTCATTTGTTTAATAGGTGATTTATCAACAGTGACACTTTTTACAGAAGAAATTGTTGTGTTGGTTTCTTTTTTCCGGTCAGAAGGCTTATTTTTATCTGGAGAAAATGCCTTTGGTGGAGGTTTGTGCACAACTGCAGTTTTCTCTATTGTAAAGCTTTTTCCAACACTGGCTTTGTCATCTGAAGAACTAGACTTCACTTCTATAGTTTTACCCCCAGGGAAATTTGGTTTACTTGTTTGAACTTTGCTTGATTCTGGCTGCTTTTGAATATCTCTGGAAACAGTGCTTGTGCCAGTCCCTTTAACAGAGGATGAGTCAGCAGTTTGTGTCTTAGGCTGATCTGATTGGTCATCAGCTTTCCTGGTCTCTTCAGAATTCTTCTTTCTCGCCATAGCAACCCAAACAGGTTCAGAAGAATTTGAGAAGAGTCCATCTTTGAGAGACAATCTTTTAGGTTCAGGTCGCTTTGAGGCGGGAGTTATAGATGTGGTCACCTGATGAATGGGAGATGCTGATGTGCTTGAAAACTTGCTCTCAGATTTCTCCTCTGGGGTATCTGAAGGACCAATGCTGTCACTCTCATTCTCAGGTTCGACTGAATCAGAAAGAAAGGGTTTCCTTCGACAAACTCTCACATTATCATAATCATTTCTTTGAGTAGAAGCACTGCTCTTTGTCGGGACGTTCACTAGCGGCTGCTCAGGGAGAGTTTTACTCCGACCTTGTCGTTTAGTCTTGTAGTCCTCTTTAGGGGAGGCAAGTCTGTGAAGCTCAGCTGAATCACTAGCTTTGATACTATTAGCTTTAGAGTCTGTTACTCTCCCTGAATCTGGTTTAACAGATGTAGCAGAATTTTCACTTTGAAGTAAGCCTTTATAAGCTGGTGTGGTTGAGCTCTTTGATGCACTAATTTCAGCCTGTAAATTTTTTCCAGAAGTAGCACCTTCTGATTCCTTAATTTCGTTGAGTTTGCTTGACTGTTTTCCAGCTCCTTCACTCTTCTCTACAGCACTTATCTGAGGACTTTGGGTAGTTTCAGTTGTTAGTTTAAGAGGACTTTTAATTGAACTGGTTTTGTCAGAGGATAGAATAACAGTTTCATCTGTCTCCTCGGTAGCCTTTTGTGTGTCCACAGAGCTTAAAGATGTTTCATTCATCTCTCTTTTACTGATGAGTTGAGAAACTTTGCCAGATCCAGTAATCTTGCTTGCTGACCCAGTCACAGTCTTAGTCTCCCCATACCTGATGACAGGTGAAGATAGCAGGGATTTTACAGCTGGTTCACTTGGTAGAGACACAGTTTTGGCTGGCACAATGACAGCTGGTGGGTCAGACATTGGTTTTACTGCAGGAAAGCCGACAGAAACTTTTGCTGGGCTTGCTTCACTTTGAGCAGAAACAGTTTGTCCTCCAAATTTATTGGAGAGAGAAGACACCTTGGCTGCACTAGATTCTGCCCCTTTATCAGGCACAGGTTTGCCTCCAAGTGAAATAGTTTTACATGTACTAGAATCAGCAGCCAGTGCAGATGTGTTTTTCTCTTCAGGCTTAGCAGGAACAGATATTTTCTTGACTGATCCTGTTTTAGCTTCAGATTGCGAACCTGACATAGTCAAGGTTGAGATAGTCTCCCCCTTAGACAAGGACTCCTGTCCAGTTGAACTACTAACAGCAGGAGTTTTAGACATTGCACTTATCATAGTCCCTTTTTTCTCGGCTTCCTCATCTTTCATTGCTTTTTGTAATACTTTGTCAGAAGTGAGCACAGTCTTGGTTTCCTTATTTTCATCTGAACTATGTACAGCTTTAACACTGTCTCGTTTGGATACATTAGTTAGAGTGTTTACTGAATCTGTTTTCACTACTTCTGAGGGTGCTGTGGTAGTTTCTGTCCCGTCAGAACGGTCCCTGTTAAGACTTGATGCCTTTGAGAGAGATGTTGTGTTAGAAGTTTTGTTGAGTTCACTTGAGGGATCAGACAGAGTTGATCTTAGTTGGATCTTTTTTCCACCAGAGATTGGTGCACTGGAGTGGTCTTTGTCAGAGCTGTTCTCTTCATCAGAATTAACTGTTTCTTTCTTTGTTGGCAGGACACCCTCTGACTTCTCCTTCCCTTTAACAGAATCTGAAGTGGATGTCGTACCCTCAGAAAGAGGAGTCTTCAGCCCTTTAGGCTTCTTTTGTTTTCCATCTTGGTCTTTTACATTTTTCTCTTCCTTCTCAAAACTTGTTTCTAAAATGACAAATCAATTATCCCATTACTGAAAGTCAAGTCACCTGAAATTTTGTCCAAAGTTTTTTAAACAAAATGTGTTTAAAATACAACAGTTCTTTTTTTTTGGTCCAAATTAATAAAATAAACGACAGTTAAGCCCTATTTTTTTACTGTCAAAAAAGACAAAACAGAAACTCCAGATATCCAGAGAGTTGTCCAGTTTGCAAATAAACGTTTTATTATTCCCCAAAAGCATATTATCAAGTTCCTTCCAGATTCAGGGCAGCACATTCCAGATAGATCCTACAGGAACTTCCCAGAAACAACTGACAGTTGTTTGTAGTTAGTTGTTTGTAGACAGTTCTTTGAAGTCAGTTTGTAATAGAAGGTCCTTTTAAACATAAACATCTACACAGGAAGTTAATAGGCTCACATACCTGTTTGTGATTTTGGCAATTCCTCTGTGAGCTCAGGTAAACTGGATATATTGGCATTTCTCTATAACAAAAATGAATTCAATTAAAACAAAACAAATACAAGTTGACATGTCTTCGCATAACAAATTCAAGTCACTACAGATTTTCACTTATACACCTCACCAAATGAATAATATTGACAAAAAAATTGGTGTTAAATGTCACACTAAATTACAGAACAGCCGTGTACTGAAACACAAAAATTCACACTAACAGACCAGTAATAATGTGAAGGCTATGTTTGAAAAACAATGTTCCTCTGTTGTTAGCATGGATATGCTCTTTATAAACTTCCTTTTAGCCTGAGGCACACCGGCCTGACTGATAATACCAAGGACCAATGAACCTTACCTGTATTGGGGTTCTTTTGCCATGACCACGCCTGGCCTTGGGGGCAACTGATATTCTGTGCCTGGCAGCTTCACTTTTCAGAGCAGTTGTTGGTAGAACAGCACTCAGGTCCACATCCATTGGTGTCTCTGTTCAAAGATAAAAGTGAACACTTTTCGCACATATTCTACTGCAGATAGACTATGGTAACTATGGCAACAATAGCTTTTTTGTATTATTTGACAAGACGGCACCACAATTACATGAGTCAGGTCACCAGGTTAAACTCCGAGCCAAACACAAAAGAAGAGTCCTGCTTTAACAAACAATGTGTTAATGTTGGTTTGCTAAGAGGCGATGTTGTTGAGCTGGTCATCCATGAACAAAATAGGCTGATGAGACTTACTCTTTGATTTATATTTAGGCATACATGAAGGAAGGATGTTTCTGCTTGAGAAGAATTACCAGCCTTCATATGTGTGACAGCAATGTTGAACACTAAGCAGCGGGATAAGTCCAATGTGAATATGCATACAATCTCTTGTCTAAGCAGCATTTAGAAGCTTGGTACATAACAACAATATGACTAAGATGGATTTTCAACTTTTTGATATATTGATACGTTTCGGCCTAGATGCTAAGACCGTTTTCAAGCAATGATAACAAAGCTCAACTGAATATACTTAAATGGTAAAAGATCAATGTTATTAATCTGTTTAGAAACTGGCGTTATGGCTAATCATTACATCATGTCTAACGTAGCCATATTGTCCGTTTCTAAACAAATTAATAACGTTGTTCTTTTTACCATTTACCATCTATATATGAAACTATTTCCTTTGTGCTCTGATGAAAATTTTATTTTTCAGTACACAAATTTTGTGAAAATGTACAACCAACTGTATGTCAATTATCTAAAACCTGAATGTTGAAAGCAATCATTTGGTTTGAACACAGTCTCAACAATTTATTAAGATAGCATAGTTGCAGAGTTCACGATATCGCCTGCTTATTGACTTTAATAAGCTGCCAATACTACAGAACAAGCAAAAGTTGTGATGAAGTTACCTGTTTTGGGTTGGTTAGACTGACGGGTGACGACAGAGGCTACAGTAGCCTTCCAATTGGTCTGGAACAAATCCTCCTGTCAACAACAACAATTACAACTTCAGCTTATAATCAAACAACAGTGGTAGTTTCAACAGAACTGAAGGACTCAAGGCAGATATGTGTCTCAAACTGGGCATCATAAAACAAGATAAAAATTGTCCATTGCTAGATACACTGTTACCTTTTCATGGTTAGAAATATGTCCATTTTTCCAGTAAGACATATCCTATTTTCCCAGAACAAATTATTAAACTTTCAAAGTTCAATGAAAAGTCTCCATCATGGTCACACCAATAAGGTCCAGAAGAAATATAAAAAGAGTGATGAGTATCACCAAAAAAAAAAAGAGTGAGGTCACATCAGATAGAATCATAGAAATGTACAAAAATAGAAAGCAGAAGGTCTTAAGAAAGACATGTCCCGTAGGTAGATCTTATCCTACACACCGTAACACCAGGAAATCAGGGGCTTTTGTTATGTTAAACACTCATGTGGTTAGAGGCACGCACGACACAGGGATAAATCTACTGCTTTTACATTCCACAGCCCAGCAATATACAACCCTTGAAATTACACCAAGAATTATAATATGGAACCTAACTTCTCGGATAACATTAACTCCAAACATATAGCTGATACTTCTTCAACTGAATTTCTGTAAGTGTTGTATATAATAGAAACTCCGGCAGGCCCAGGAAGTCCTGTTACTATAGTAAATATATGTTTTCATCAAATTAAACAAATAAACTAGATGAAACTTATTAAACATACAAGTATGTACATGATTTCCTTGTTCAGGTTTTTAAAATAAGTTTTTAAATCTTAAACTTACATGTATAACTGCTTACAGCTGTCATGGCTGTAGACATATATAGCTTCAACTGATAATTATACATACATTTTTTTGTAGTTCTTACAATACAACTCTACTCCCACTCTAAAGCCGTTGATTATTGTGTGAAGGTATCACTTGTGATGTTATTCAACAGTAAATACATCATAGAGAGATGACATCACATTTTTGACGTCTTCACTATTGTGATGTCACAACGTTATATACATTGTTGAACAAAAAAACTTGTCTTTCTATGACCTTGCCAGTGTACATAATGTACAACAATGTGTATCCAACCCAGTCAGTCCAAAATGTACAGATTTCTACATGAAAACCACCTCCAAAGTGGTAAAAATGTGTAGTGTGAGAAAAATATCAATCAACTTGAGTCTGTGTATTACGATGAATATCACTCTTGTCGTTTTATATTAAAAAATCCTTCCCCTCGGGCTCTTGATTTTGTTAAATTAACAGACTAGAGCGATACTCATCATAACACACGGGCTCTCGTTGGTTAGCCTCTATTTATCTAAATCAACATGTGATATTTTCTTAAACTTTACAGGAAATAAATGAATTATAAATGGATTTGCTATTTGTTAAAACTTCCTGTAAGGTGACATCAGTAGCCATACAAAGTTTTCATAGAAGCTTTATGATTAATGTTTACCCTCTCGCGGTAAGGTCCCCTTTGCAAATGTACTTGAAAATGTACTTACAAATGTAGACAGCAGAAAAGTGTTAGTTTAGGTGTTTAAAAATCGCTGTTTCATATTAGAACTTACTTTTATTTTTGGATTTATTGGTGTTAAAAGTGGGATTAACACTTCTGATGACATTTTGGTGCCTCGTCAAAACCCTTAATATCTTGGGTTTTGACTCGGTACCAAAATGGCATCAGAGGTTGTCAATCACACCATCTACCCACCTCTGTGTTAAACCCCTACGAATTATTACAATTCTGTTCTGAAGAGATACAATATCATGTCATGTTGGAATAACACAAGTCACACTGGAGTGAAATCCTTCATGTAGAAATGAAATTCAATATTTCAGAAATTACTGACGTTTTGTGGAAAATTATAAAGCTATCATGTGGGGAAAACTGGGCTGTTTTAGGATGGAACAATTCATGTACAATGCAGAAATCAAACATAACTTCCAGGAACAAACTTCTTGTTTTTCAAACGTATGAATAAAAAGATTTGTGCATCAGTGAACGATTGAGTAATGGAACGAAATATTTCATCTAAAAATAACAAATGTGGTGTGTGGAAATAATAACCATACAAAACAGATGTATTAATTATGAATAAAATCTTTTCAAGTGTGTTTAATATCAACCTGATCATTATGAATAAAATGATCACCTTAGAATGGGTCAGTGCAGTGTGGAATTAAAGTGGACTGAAGTGTTGTGTTAATGACCTATTTTGCATGAAACGTGTCACGTAGGAATTACACCTGTCACATACATTGTACATGTAGGAATGAAACATGTCACATAGGAATTACACTTCTCACAAAGAAATGAAACCTGTCACATAGGAATGAAACCTTTCATGTAGGAATGAAACCTGTCATGTAGGACTGAAACCTGTCATGTAGGAATGAAACCTGTCATGTAGGAATGAAAACTTGTCCCGTACATGTAGGAATGAAACCTGTCATGTAGGAATGAAACCTGTCATATAGGAATGAAAACTTGTCACGTAGGAATGAAACCTGTCATGTAGGAATGAAACCTTTCAAGTAGGAATGAAACTTGTCACGTAGGAATGAAACCTGTCACATAGGAATGAAACCTTTAATGTAGGAATGAAACCTGTCATGTAGGACTGAAACCTGTCATGTAGGACTGAAACCTGTCATGTAGGAATGAAAACTTGTCACGTAGGAATGAAACCTGTCACGTAGGAATGAAACCTGTCATGTAGGAATGAAAACTTGTCACATAGGAATGAAACCTGTCATGTAGGAATGGAAACTTGTCACATAGGAATGAAACCTTTAATGTAGGAATGAAACCTGTCATGTAGGACTGAAACCTGTCATGTAGGACTGAAACCTGTCATGTAGGAATGAAAACTTGTCACATAGGAATGAAACCTGTCATGTAGGAATGAAAACTTGTCACGTAGGAATGAAACCTGTCATGTAGGAATGAAACCTTTCAAGTAGGAATGAAACCTGTCATGTAGGAATATAACCTGTCACGTAGGAATGTAGGAATGAAACCTGTCATGTAGGAATGAAACCTGTCATGTAGGAATATAACCTGGCACGTAGGAATGAAACCTGTCATGTAGGAATATAACCTGTCACGTAGGAATGAAACCTGTCATGAAGGAATGAAACCTGTCATGAAGGAATGAAACCTGTCATGTAGGCATGAAACATGTCATGTAGGAATGAAACCTGTCATGTATGAATGAAACCTGGCTATTGAGAATTACATGTCACATAAAAATAACATGTTTCACACAGGAATCAAACTTGTCATGTGGAAATGAAAACTGTCACGTAGGAATGAAACCTATGACTTAAGAAATACACCTGTCCCGTAAAAATAACATGTGTCACAAAGGAATGAAATTGTCACATAGGAATATAACCTGTCATGTAGGAATGAAACCTGTCACGTAGGAATGAAACCTCTCATGTAGGAATGAAACCTGTCATGTAGGAATGAAACTTGTCATGTAGGAATGAAACCTGTCATGAAGGAATGAAAACTGTCACGTAGGAATAAAACCTGTCATGTAGGCATGAAACATGTCATGTAGGAATGAAACCTGTCATGTATGAATGAAACCTGGCTATTGACAATTACATGTCACATAAAAATAACATGTTTCACACAGGAATCAAACTTGTCATGTGGAAATGACACCTCTCATGTAGGAATAAAACTTGTCATGTAGGAATGAAACTTGTCATGTAGGAATGAAATCAGTCATGTAGGCATGACACCTGTCATGTAGCCGCCATAAAACTTGTCATGTTGGAATGAAATCAGTCATGTAGGCATGACACCTGTCATGTAGCCAGGAATAAAACTTGTCATGTAGGAATAAAACTTGTCATGTAGGAATGAAATCAGTCATGTAGGAATGACACCTGTCATGTAGCCAGAAATAAAACTTGTCATGTAGGAATAAAACTTGTCATGTAGGAATAAAACTTGTCATGTAGGAATAAAACTTGTCATGTAGGAATGAAACCTGTCATGTAGGAATGAAATCAGTCATGTACATGTAGGAATGACACCTGTCATGTAGGAATAAAACTTGTCATGTAGG
>JAVFBZ010185293.1:4666-15019 GCA_032466195.1 Katharina tunicata
ATGAGTTACTGCATCAGATTGGGACATCCATTATGGCATTTAAAAATGAGTTACTGCATCAGATTGGGACATCCATTATGGCATTTTAAAATGAGTTACTGTATCAGATTGGGACATCCATTATGGCATTTAAAAATGAGTTACTGTATCAGATTGGGACATCCATTATGGCATTGAAAATGAGTTACTGCATCAGATTGGGACATCCATTATGGGATTTAAAAATGAGTTACTGCGTCAGATTGGGACATCCATTATGGCATTTAAAAATGAGTTACTGCATCAGATTGGGACATCCATTATGGCATTTAAAAATAACAGTTCCATCAGATTGGCTCATCTATTGTGGCATTTAAAAATAATACTTACTGCATCAGATTTGCTCATCTATTAATGCATTTAAAAATAACAGTTTCATCAGATTGGCACATAGATTGTGGCATTTAAAAATAACACCTACTGCATCAAGATTGGCTCATCCTTTATGACATTTAAAAATAATTTCATCTTAGCTAGAATTTCATGATATTTGTTCATATGCATCACCTTTTGTTGTGTTTCCAGTTGCAGGCATTTGAACGACAGCGGCTACGAGCATTTCAGGAAGGATTGGCGTCGTTTGCAGAGTCGCAAGTGAAAACGGCCAGAGATACATATGCTCTACTAGTCAAATGTCGGGCATCCGTCAACAAAATCCATTTGTGAAAATCCTCACAGATAAAAGTATTAGAAATTTAAAAAACCTGTAACGAATAAGCTACTTTTATTTTTAAGCTCAATCATAACGGAGAAGGCTCAAAAGCCGCCAATTGTTTTGCATATGGACGTAAGTGCAACATGGGATAAAATTAAGCTGTTTCAATGTTTTGGCAAAAGTCTTTTGTTTTGTTGACTAGATAGATGATAAGAAAACTTGAAAGCAAAATTGTGCCTTTATACTTGAGGATTCTCCTGGATGCTTTCCTGTTTGATTTTGTGGGTGGTTGGCAGGGGGAACCTCTTGTGTCGCGGTGCTCTCTGAGTTCAGGGGCATCAGGAACCCTATTTGTTGTACCGGTAGTGTCCTTTTTCTAGTTCTGTAAATGCGTTGTGGTGTTTTTTACGGGTTACCATGGTTACCAGTGTAGCTTTATGTGGATTTCTTCACCCATTGTGCTGGAACGCAGACATATGAGTGAAATAACCTTTAGCATGCTGTAAAAGCCCAATCTAACACACAAAATTATGTTTGATATCCACTGCAACGTTTGTAAGTTTTTTTTTTATAACCTTGGCAGTCCAGCGATTCAGTCCATTGGACCATTTCTTTTCATGAAGTGAAATCAAATTTGGCATGATAATGAGACCTGAAATTACAACAAGTTACAGATGTTATGTATATATTTAATGCTGAAGAATGGAAAGGACGGTGGGCAATACTTTGACAACGTTTCTGTATCATTTGTACCTTATTGGCAGACTTATATAATGTAACCCAACTATACAACAAAAATATGCTAGTCAGTAACATACGTCCTAGTCACACGTCTGTTAATAATAGCTTGGTTTCTATCACCTATGGTATCTTCTATTTCTATCTATGGTACCTATTCTTATCTTATTGTGTACTACGCTCAATTAGTAAATACAAAGTATTTAAATTATGTATAGTTTTATCTACAAATGTTTATTCCTATGCGCTCTTATATTCCGTTGTAAAAAAAAACAAACCTCCACTTTAGCAGAAATTATCTGTGCAAAAATGAAGACTAGATTTAAGAAAACATGTGACCTTACGTGACCTTACAGACAACATTTTATGAGCTGGTCAACAAGAATGTTAATATATCTTTTCACAAGGGACTGACATTGAGGCGCAATGACCACTAGCTATTTTATATTTTGTTTTGGTATTTTATACCTTATTTGATTTTTTGTCGTTTTTGTTCTAAATTCCTAATTATTAAAACTTGCCCACAGGTAGTGTCCAAGGGAAGTAACTAAAAAATGCTAGACCATTATTTTTATTGGCTTATAATTTCTACACACATGGCAGTTAGCATTTACATGTGCATGAGCAATACATTTAGTGTGGCAGCTGACTAGCAAGAGCCTCCTGTGCCCGGGAGCTCTCTGAGCTAAGGGGCATCAGGAAGCCAGTTGTGGTGTCCTGTCCGTAGCGACCTTGTCTGTTGACAGTGTTGCTGAAGTTGGTTTCATCCTCCCATTTGGCTGGCATGCCGTCATAGGAGTGAAATAAGTCTAAGTATGGTGTTATACCCTAATCAAAGAAACAAACCTGTTAATGTGATGGTGCTAGACGGGAATAAACCATTATCAGAAATACATCCATTTATAATGATGATGTGGTCAAAAGTTACAGTTTTAATTGCTTTTGGCAAATCATGTATTGTAGTGTATTGTAATCAATGGCTATATTTCGAGAAGGTCAAACAAGTTCATTTCTCCATAAAGATTTTTTTTTTTACTTTTTTTAATGAATTTTTTTTTAAATATACATACGAAAACATCAGAATCACCCTGTAATATTGTCAGGCCGGTTTTCCAAATGTATGAAGACTAGATGTAAGCTAGACTCTTACATACTAGAGAGGGCTTTCTTTGTCGGGGAACAAACTATAAATGTCTATCATTTGGCAGATGTTTTAAACTGTGATTCTGAAATGTGGTTTACCTCATCACTTGTAAAAAATGTCTGAAACAGTGAGAAACCAAAAATCCTCTTAGGCTTAGAGCCAACAATCATTTGAGTTCAATCAAATTACAGGTGATTACCTCCCCAATAGGTGAACATTTCTCCCTTCCTGGCCATTCGGTCAAAGGTCATTTTGAAATCATGGAAAAGCCAATGATGTTGCACAAAACAAGTCTGTAAAACCGATGTTTCTGATGTTTTACAGTCATTTAAACGTAGCAATTGTGAAGAAATTATTTTTAAACTATGTCATTGCAAACTTATTGTCAAATTTTACGGTCAGTTTATTAAATTAATTAAACAAAATTTGAAGCGTAGGATTTGGTTTTCTTCACCAATTGGGCTGGCACGCTGTCATATAAGTGTAATAACCTTGAGTACGGCGTTAAAACCCAATCAAACAATTCTGTAGATCCCTAGATTTTGAGGTTGAGTGAAAGTTTAAAACTAATTTAAAAAACATGAAAATTCTGCCTGAATATTCAAAAAAATAATGTGTGTATCTGCTGTCCAACCAGGGAAGTTTTCGACGTGAGGACGTCATCAGAAATAATCGTGTACAGCGTAAAACCACAAATCAATTAATTAATCAATAAAACCCAATTAATCATTACAAGATTAAGTTAAAACGTTGACTTATTATTTACTCATTATAAGATATTTTACAGCCGTGGTCTGTTTATGTCAAACTCAAAGCCTTATACCAATTCAAAATTTTTTGTTTCTATGTAACTTTCAGCATAACATTAAAAAAAATGAACTGAACAAACTAGTTCGAGTGTACCATAATTGTTTTTCTTTTTTTTTTCTTGTAAAGTTTAAGCTTAAGATAATATTTTTAAAATTGCACTGTACTATCAAAGACTCAATATTGCTTTGTCAACACCTGTCCTACAGAAGTAAAAATGTGTCAAGTGTTGTTCTCTGTCCACAGCTAGGCGACAAATAGTTTAAGAAAGCTGTAAATGAAACATTCATGAGCCTCAAACCATATACATTGTTTTGCTCATGTGCTTGCAGCTGTTATGAAACGGCTTCCAAAAGACAATCCTTTGGAATAATTAATTAATTTACTATGTTGAACTGGTTTTAAGATTTATTCTAAAGAGATTTTTAATCTCTAATATTGTTGTATAGATTTTTTTAAATGTAAAACGTTACATTCGTCATTCCCATTAAATTCAAGGCTATCCACTGACTTTTGATGTTGTGTCAAGATGTGTATATATATCCATAGTCTTAGTAATTACTTTATTTTTATTCTATTATGTTTCAGTTATTAGTTTATTTTTATTCTATTATGTTATGCAGAAACCGTAAATATGTATATATTTCTATATAGTTTAGTTAACACATCTTCATGCAGTATTCCTTTTTGCAATAAATTTTACAACTGTATTTCTCAACTTAAATACTACGTCTTGGATTCTTACTTTGTTAGCTTGCCGTAATGAAGTGAAGGACATGTATTGTAGAGAGAAGGAGAGAGAGAGGGAGATTGAAGGAAAGGGAGATAGAGAGGGGGGTGGCCGGAGATAGATAGGATGGAAGGGAGAGAGATAGAGGGAAGGGAGAGAGAGGAAGATGGACGGAGAGAGAGAAAGATAGGGAGAAGGGAGGGAGAGAGATAGATAGGAAGAAGGAAAGAGAGGGAGGGAGAGAGATATTTAGGAAGAAGGAAAGAGGGGGAGGGAGAGAGATAGATAGGAAGAAGGAAAGAGAGGGAGCGAGAGAGATAGATAGGAAGAAGGAAAGAGAGGGAGGGAGAGAGATAGATATAAATTTTGCCATGTTATATTTTGGGAATTCCTCTTAATTTAATTTAATTCTTTATTTATTTAAGCAGGATTAGCCACAGCCAATGGCCACAAGGCTTTCTCCTGACAAACAAGATAAAATAAGAAAGAAAAATTACATGTAAAGAAAACAACAACATGGACATTGGCAATTATCAGTTGTGACAGACATTCAACATGTGTGAACAGATAGTAGTGTGCTGAAAAATAAATATTTGTAAAGTAAGTTAAGACCCAAAGCGTCCAGTATTGTGTATGTAACTATATACGAATTTAAACAAACAAGTATTTCCTTCAAAATTTAAATCACATGGTCCAAAAAGAAGTACTTCGGTTAGATATTCAGGGCATTGCCTAATAAAAATTGAAGGATGTACTCCAGGGCCCAATACATTGGATAGGCTTTGTAGCAAGCGGGTTCTTTGAGTGACATGATTGGGGCAGTGTAACAAGTAATGACATGGATCTTCATCAGCTAAATCACAAAGTTCACAAATTGGGGTATCAACAATATTACATGTAAACAAATGTCATGCGCATACGACATTGAATTATTGCTGAATAAGAGTTAAACGAGTTATATAGGAATGTGCTTCCAGATTGAGACACAGTTTGTAACTTGGATTTAAACTGATCTAACGATAAATTCTGATACTGTGGTTCCAAATTGTTCCAGTCTTTAATAGATTGTGGAAAGAACGACTTCTGAAACACGGTGAGATGACACCTGTATAATTTAAAGTCACTAGAGTTTCTTAATCTGTAATTGATTTCATTGTTTCTGCTGGGGATGAATTGGCTTAAATAAGAGGTCGATAATCCGTTTATTATTTTATACAGCAGTATAAGCCTTTGTTTTTTACGTCTATGAGAGCGTTTCCCAGTTCAGTTCTATAACTAGTGCGGCGCATACCTCCAGTAAGAATATTGGCCGCTCTTCTTTGTATATTTTCAAGCTTTTGCGACAAAAACAGTGAGCAGTGCCATATTCCAAAATTGGTCGAACATAGGTTTTGAATACTTTTGTTAGTCAAGCTCTGTTAAGATTATTTTGGGCTCTAGATAACACAGATAGTGCCATGTTTGCTTTGGTAATGAGAGAGTTAACATGCTCGTCCCATTTGCATTTTTCATGTAAAATAATTCCCAAATGTTTATGGGTCCGAACTCGCTGCCATTAAGACAAATACTAAGATAAACAGGATGTTTCTTAAGCTAAACATGTAAGTAAACAGTCTTAAGAGGATTAAAAGTCACTAGCCATTATGACGCCCACTTCGTGAGACGATCAAGATCTCTGTTAATTCTTTGTTCAGATTCTAATATATCTAATATAGGCTCCAACAAAGAAGTATCATTAGCAAGTAAATTAATGCTGCACTCAATTTCCACATTTATATCATTGGCATATATTAAATATAAAAGAGGCTCTAGGACAGAGCCTTGAGGAACACCTGCCCGGATGTTATGGCAGTGGAGTTAATGCCATTAATCACAACTTGAAGGCTTCGATTACTAAGATAATCACGAAATCAAGACAGTAACGGATCACAAATGCCAATCCTGCGTAGCTTAAACAAAAGTCCTTCATGCCATACCGTATCAAATGTTTTGCTGACATCTAAAAAAAAACAAGACATCGTGACCTTGAACAATGTTTTGATAGATGCTATAAACAAATTTTGACCATTTGGTCAATTGTTGAATCCCCATGTTTAAATCCCGAATTTTCCGAAACTATAATTATTGTCACAGCAATGTTTATAAAGTTGTAGGCTTATCCAGCATGCTGTCGGTGTTCCTTGAACTCCTTCTTATATTTATTTGTGAGTTTGTGGATTCAACACTAGCAGTTGGTTGACACTGGCTTTCTTTCCTCTGGTTCTCTTTGAGCCAATTTGCTTTTAGTTTTTAGTTAACAAAAAATGTTCAGTGTTATTTCCTGCACTGGTTGGGCCAGCTTGTCGCCATACGAGTTAAATAATTAGATGAGACCACCAAGCTTGCGGTGACCGGTTTGCAACCTGTCAATACCCTGTGTATTCTGAGTGTTGTCAGTGTCTTTGAGGAAGGCCTCTCTCACACACTCTTAGTGTTGCCAGCGTCATTGAGGAAGGCCTCTCTCACACACTCTTACTGTTGTCAGTGTCATCGAGGAAGGCCTCTCTCACACACTGTTAGTGTTGTCAGTGTTGTTGAGGAAGGCCTGTCTCACACACTCTTAGTGTTGTCCGTGTCATTGAGGTAGCCTCACTCACACACTCTTAGTGTTGTCAGTGTCATCGAGGAAGGCCTCTCTCACACACTCTTAGTGTTGTCAGTGTCATTGAGAAAGGCCTCTCTCGCACACTCTTAGTGTTGTAAGTGTCAATGAGAAAGGCCTCTCACATACTCTTATTGTTGTCGGTGTCTTGAGGAAGGCCTCTCACATACACTCTTTGGGTTGTCAGTGTCATCGAGGAAGGCCTCTCTCATACACTCTTAGTGTTGTCAGTTTCATTGATGAAGGCCTCTCTCACACGCTCTTAGTGTTGTCAGTGTCATGAGGAAGGCCTATCTCACACACTCTTAGTGTTGTCAGTGTCATCGAGGAAGGCCTGTCTCACACACTCTTAGTGTTGTCCTTGTCACTGAGGAAGGCCGCTCTCACACACTCTTAGTGTTGTCAGTGTCAATGAGAAAGGCCTCTCTCGCACACTCTTAGTGTTGTCAGTGTCAATGAGAAAGGCCTCTCACATACTCTTAGTGTTGTCAGTGTCATCGAGGAAGGCCTGTCTTACACACTCTTAGTGTAGTCAGTGTCATCAAAGAAAGCCTGTCTCATAAACTCTTAGTGTTGTCTGTGTCAATGAGGATGGCCTGTCTCACACATTTTTAATGTTGTCAGTGTCAATGAGGAAGGCCTATCTCACACACTCTAAGTGTTGTCAGTGTCATCAAGGAAGGCCTCTTTCACACACTCTTAGTGTTGTCATTGTCAATAAGGAAGGTCTCTCTCACAAACACTCTTAGTGTTGTCCGTGTCATTGAGGAAGGCCTCTCTCACATATACTTATTGTTGTCAATGTCAATAAGGAAGGCCTCTCTCACACACTCTTAGTGTTGCCTGTGTCATCGTGGAAGGCCTGTCTCATACACTCTTAGTGTTGTTCGTGTCAATGAGGAAGGCCTCTCTCACACACTCTTAGTGTTGTCAGTGTCAATGAGGAAGGCCTCTCTCACACACTCTTAGTGTTGTCAGTGTCATTGAGGAAGGCCTCTCTCACACTTTTAGTGTTGTCAGTGTCATCGAAGAAGGCCTCTCTCATAGACTCTTGGTGTTGTCAGTGTCATTGGGGAAAGCCTCTCTCACACACGATGGCGCCCCACTATATGGATAAATATAATCGTGAGTAGCTCGTTAAACCCTAATCAAACAAACCGACAGACCTATGACACACAGAGGATATTTCGTATTAGGGCCAATGACTTGAGGGGAACCCCATCTTTATCAGCTTCTTGTCAACAGACATTCCTGTCATTGAAAATCGAGCACCGATTTTCGACCAGAGTTAGTCAAATGCCCGTATTTTATCGTTTTATTTAAATCCTGCTGTAGTTTAATATATACATGCACAGAATCAAACCCACGAAAAACGATCCTACGTAAATGGAGATACTCCAAATAACCTAAAATTACAACTTAGTAAGCTATATGTAAATGACTATATGTAAATGAATACATTTAAGTCGAATGACACTGTTGATGTTGGGGAGATAAGGGATATTACAGAAAACATAAATGTCCAGTATCACCAGTATTATATGACTTGACCATTTACAACGGCCAGATTCCCGAAAACAAATTCAAACGAGTCCAAAGCGTTTTTTTTAATTATTTGGACATATAGAATAAAGGCAATATTATCTTCATTAGGTGACATAGTTTACACTGATGTTAAAATATTTATTATCATTTTGTTTTCATTCAGAAATTGTTTTCCGAAATCGGTCTTTGATGCATTACGCTCACCGTTGAACTTCATAGGATGTACATGTAGCTACTGACCAGGTTTGACAAATCTCGAACAACATTTTACCAAGATATTGAGGAGAAATGATTTGACAAATCAGATTGCAGTACGGTACCTAATTATGCACTGATTAGGCTCAGCATCGAACTTGACCTTCGTCTTCATAGGCTCTAGCTACTAACCAGATTTGATAAAAAGCGGACAACATTTAAGGACGATATTGAGCGGAAACGAATCAACCAATCAGATTGGAGTATAGTAATTAGTACGCTACCTAATTATGCACAGATTATGCTGACCGTCGAACTTGACCTTCGTCTTTAAAGGATGTAACTACTGACCAGGTTTGACAAAAATCGGGCGTCATTTAACTGAGATATTTCAGTGCGGAAATAAATTGACCAATCGGATTGCAGTACGGTATCTAATTATGCACGGATAACGCTCAACATCTAACTTGACCTTCGTCCTTAAAGGATGTAACTACTGAACAGGTTTGACAAAAAATCGGACAACATTTAAGCAAGATATTGAGCGGAAATAAATTGACAATTCAGATTGCAGAACGGTACCCAATTATGCACGGATTACGCTAACCATAGAACTTGACCTTTGTCTTCATAGGTTGTAGCTACTTCATAAATTTGATAAAAATCGGACAAAGTTTAAGGAAGATATTGAGCGTAAACTGTGCATCCGCCCGCCCGCCCGCCCGACCGACCACCAACGTGAATACATAATACAGCATGTATTACGACAGGCGTATAAAAAGGTACATGTTTGAAAGTATGTGGTTTAGGGTAATATTTTGTGAGACAAAAGTCTTGAAAACAGTTTAATAGCAGAAACCCCAGAGGTTTCTGTGTAAGCTCCAATTTACTATAATGTTAAAGTCGTTCTGTTTCAGGTGGGGTTTTCTTCTTCTTGTATGTCACTACCGATAAGCTGTCAATACCCTGTGTATTCTGAGTGTTGTCAGTGTCTTTGAGGAAGGCCTCTCTCACACACTCTTAGTGTTGCCAGCGTCATTGAGGAAGGCCTCTCACACACTCTTATTGTTGTCAGTGTCATCGAGGAAGGCCCCTCTCACACACTCTTAGTGTTGTCAGTGTTATTGAGGAAGGCCTGTCTCACACACTCTTAGTGTTGTCAGTGTCATCGAGGATGGCCTCTCTCACACACTCTTAGTGTTGTCAGTGTCATCTGGGATCCTACAACGCATTCTGGGCGATTTTCGGGACAATATATCTGCTCGCAATGTCCGTCCAACTTTACTACAAACTTGACATTTTGTCAGACAATTTTAGCAGATGAAAAGAAATTCCATGCGTTCCCGAAAGAAAAAATAAACAGTATCATTATTAGACTACACGGCACGTTCTAACGCAGTTAGAGTTATACCTCGCAAACATATGACATCTTTGGTCTCTTTGATGACATACATGATAATCTGTGTATAAACGGTCTCCATGATAATTTGAATTCATTGTTCGAATAAAGTGCGAATGGGGCCTTGCTGCCAATACCACTGTTTGAAAAGTATTACATAAAGACGGTTTTGGACGGGTAAGGCAGTTTGCCCAAAGTGTAAATGTTAAATTGTTTGTCAGCCTTTTTGATGCACGATATAATTACAGTGCATTATAACTTCTTAAATCAAAGTTGCCAGTTTGTTCCAAACCTCAATCCACTATTTGTTATGTTGACTTGAAGTAGCATTAGCACTCAAAATTTGTATTTTACAACAAATTCTGATTGCCTTCATTTTAACTAACTTTGAAGTTTATGCATAAACTAAGACAATTACTTTGAAATGAAAATTATTAAGTTTGTACAAGGCTAGTAATAA
>JAVFBZ010185325.1:0-15014 GCA_032466195.1 Katharina tunicata
CCGTATACGGTTTTAGGAAGATTCCCAGCAGACTGCGTTATTTTACTTTTGTTTGATACGTTTTAGTGACTTCTCATTCAATACATTAACTGCATATTTAAAAGAGATAGCTGATGTCCAACCATATTCATATGTCCATCTCTTATGACTTTGCTTTATACATTCTAGACAAAGAAATACTCTTGGTAAACGAAAAATCAATAATAATTCCCCTGTTGGAAGCAACGGCTAGTTTACATTCCAGATAAAAACAACTTATTTGGCATCAAAAAGGGTCTGTCGAAATGCTCTTATGATTTATTTATTTGCCAGATTGGTGTTCACAATGGTACTCAACCCGATTCATTACTATGAGGACTTTCCGGAGGATAGCAAACAGTGCTTATACCAAACTAGTCCGTAAATAAGTCTGTAACACAGAGACAAACTCCTGTACTAGACTATCAGTCTTATTTTGTTTTATTTGAACACAAGGACATGACTGTGAGTCTGACTTCCAGTTTAGGAGTCAACATATGTTTCAGCAATTCAAGGCAGGACCCTGCTAATCCACGACTTCCGACGATGGTATGCTGTAACTGTATGGTAAATATATTTACCATTCTAAGCAGATAGTCTGCAAATTGTCAACGGTACCTCTTGCATATGCATCACTATTACGTGTGTGGAATTTGGTATAAAGGCATAGTAAAGGTCAGTTTCACAAAGGAGATATATTTATTCCGCAATCCCATGAAATAAACATACAGTAGCCTACAGCATCTATACTTTTAGGAACATACTTGTGTGCTCGAAGTAGCTAAGAATCTATACGAAAAATTGAACATGACAAAGAGAACAAACAAGAAAGTCATGTTGATATAGATATTTCTACTGCTTCATACTTTTATTGGTTAACACATATACACCGAGTAAAGGGCTCCACCTGTTTTATATAACACAGTGGTATTATAATGAATTAACCATTGAAAATCAAACCATCATATTTATATCTAAATTTAATTCAAGTTCACACAACACCTGCCAAAAACAGTAGCAAGTGCAACAGTTCATCTAAAGCGATTAACTGTTTTGAGGCTTAAGTACCATGATTTGATTTGGGTTCATGACAGACCGCCCAGAAGCCACTGCCAAACCTCCTGTTCATCGTTTTCCCACTGATTATGGCAGAACTGTTGGGAATATTGGAAATATTATTGCTGCTACGTAAGGAGAAGACATTAAACAGGTAGGAAATGTAGTATCGTTCAACTAAGCCCAAACAAAGCCTTAATTTCTGGATTATCGGCTGCTTCTTGGGAAGTATGTTTCCTTCCTTGACTTTATCATACGTACGTTGTAATCAACGGTTAATCAGCTGTTAATTACTCTAATTTATACGTATTCCTGTGCACTTATAACCTTTCCTTTCTACAGGAATCAAATGGCACTATTTGAAGTCGGGAAAATAATTTACCAAAGAAAGTCTCGAAGGAGAATTTTTTAAAATTTGTTGTTGTTTTTGAATGGACATCTGTCAAGGCAAGAGTGAAGGTTTCGAAAGTTATCAAAATCACATCGCAAAAAAAAATTATAGTTTTCAAAATATTTACGCAACATCAGGTTTTTAGATACTAATACAGATAATAAAGCATACTACATGTAGGTCGTTGAGGTAATCTCAGATACGATAACACCGACAGCTGATGCTACATGCGGACGAGCAGTATACAATGGTTTTTTCTGGCAGCCAATACAGAAAAAATATTTTGGAGAGCAACTTTGGAAGGTTTCATATTATTAACAGAGAAACAATATTTTATAAATTTCACATACCATTAAATCTGTTAATGTGCATATATTTTATAATTGGTTTACATCTTGGTGTAAATGCTTCTGTCTTTGTTTAATGGCTCTAACACTTAATGCAATAAACTCGATATGCTTATTAGAAAACTCGTCATTAAATGTGAGTTGTGACACAACAGATACTTATCTGAAATCTGATAATCAAAGTAAATAAATAAATAGAGCTTAATTCGAGTATTAGAAATGAAACTGCAATAAACAAGTTTTTATCGATGTTTATTTTAAGGGTAAAATTCAAAGAACTGACCTGATATTTAATTATAAAAGAGCTTCGTTTGTTTTATGTGAAATTATTTGTCCTTTCATGTTTCAATGGCTTCAGTATTTTAGCTTTCTCGGCAATACTGCGTACTTCCTTGGTGTTAAATCCTTTGCACACTTTTAACAATGCATATGGCCCACATTGCTCATTTGAGGTTACATCGTGATACGATTTGTTAAAACTCTGTGGTGACCTAACGGAGAAGTGAATGCTATTAACGCTTTTAACTTTACTTTGATACTGCTGGGAACATTGTAGCGATAGCTGATTGGTTAACAGAACTCGCTGCTAGGGCGACATGGAATTTTATAGATGGTGAGACGAAATTTGGTGGTACTTAACATTACTGAAGAAATAAGAACTGTTCGTCGTAAAAAAATAATTTTCCTCAAATTTGGGGAAAATTTTGGCCATTGTCATTTTTATCCAATGTTATAAATACGTTCGAGGTCAACAGCGTTGCAAACTTAAAACAAAATACAGGACCTACCTTACTCAATTTTATTAGACTTTATCGTAATGCGATCTGGGAAACATTTGAAAGTTAATGGTAATTATTCCGCTTAAATGTGTTTGAGTTCTGTAGGGAACAATGTAGCTACAGCGGATCGGCAAATAGTCTAAACTAACCTGTTAGACTACATGTATGCAATGTTACCACTATCGTCAAGTAAAAGGTCAAATAAATTATAATTCGAACTAACGTTTCTTCTTGTCAGACCCTCACCTTACTACTTATCTTCCATGCTCTTTACTGCCGCAGAATACTAATCTTATCGGTCTGCTTTCAATGCTAAGAAGTTCTTTAACATTTAATGTAAAACAGCGTTACGTATTATGAGACTGATTTTCGATTGTTCGCTTTAATACCAAAATTATACTTGCTTCAGAATTTAAGGGTATTCCTGAAGTTGACTGGGAAGCTGGTGAGAAGGAAGCTGTGTCCTAGATCTGGTCCTGACGTCCGGGATTATATTCTAACTAAACGTATCAACCAAGAGGAACTAATATATTTTGGAATAAGGTTGGAATACAGAGAGAGTTCGGGGTCTAGAGACTGTTAATCACTCGCCACATTATACACTGCCAACAGATTAGAATTCAGTTCGCCTAATTTGTACACGAAAAAAAACAATGCACGTTCATTATCCTGAAACTGTTTCGGATTCGTTGCCGGTCGACAAGAGAGATCCGATTGTTGTGTGAAACCTCTCGGCTTTAATACTAATATCTGTGCACATCATGAAGTGGATATCATCAGTTCCTTATCTTATATCTTACTTATTTGGTCTGTGGTCAATCGAGATTGATAAAATTATTCCGTCAGACCTGTGTCATACCTAATATCCCTGATTGACATGCGTTAGAACTAGCTTTATTGTCCGAATTCGCCTCTATTGGATCGTTATGTTTCTCTCTCTAATGTTCTTGTCTAATTTTAAAGGGAAACTCTTATATAATGGCACTGGTAAGGATAATGTTTTGATTTTCAACCACTTAAACAAGTCCTTATGGAATAGTTTAACAGAAAAAGCTATTGTCATACCTTCTTCCTGGCAAAAAGAAACACAAGTTTTAAATTCTAATACAGTATTAGTGTTGTTCATACCTTTTGTTGTAGGCAAGTTTGTGTTCGATTATTTATATAACAGCGACACCACTCAGTTATTCAAGACATTTCTACATAATGGGTTTGTCAATCCCGTGTGAATATGTTCTGTGCTCTTAAAACATTGTAACTTCACAAACCATGTTTTTTTTATATTGGAGTGCAAGAGTTTAGATCATGTCAGGCAGTTCTGATGTATTTCATTTAATTAATCTTTATTTATGGTGGAAAACACAAACAAAATATTTAAAACAACTGTGTATAACTTGGAAAAACTGCCTAATAAACTCGAATAAAATTATGTAAGGAGTTTTCCACTTGTGGCTTTAAAACTATACCATCCAATATACTGGTATTAAATATCTGTAGGAGTATCAAAACATAGTATCTGTCGGAATTAAATTCCTTCTCAATTCCTCATTTGAATGACCCCTCCTCCCCACTTCGCCTTTAGAAGCCAAATAACTTGTTTTTTTTTTCAGAAACAATAATGTATGCGTCTAATTGTCCATTTACGGTTTCAGGAAGATTCCCAGCAGAAATCGCCTATTTTACTTTTTTTTACACGTCTTAGTGGCTTCTGATTCAATACATTAACGATAGATTTAAGAGACAACTGTCAGGCAACCATATTCCTATGTCCATCTCTTATGACTTTGCTTTATACATTCCAGACAAAGAAATTCTCCTGGTAAACGATAAATCGATAACAATTCCCCTGTTGGAAGCAACGGCTAGTTTACATTCGAGATAAAAACAACTTATTTGACATGAAAAAAGGGTTTGTCGAAATAGTCTAATGATTTGTTTAGTTGCCAGCTTGGTGTTCACAATGGTACTCAAGCTCAAGTCTAAATTGTTTCGGATTCGTTGTCGGTCGACAAGAGAGATCCGATTGTTGTGTGAATTTTGATGTATACCACATAAAGCAAGTTGTTGTTTTTGAATTCTAACCGAATAAAATAATTGAGGTCGACGGCCTAAAGATTTAAATTTACATGCATGTATGTTATATGCCATATTTTGGGGTCACATCTTTAACAATATATCAAATGCGTTGTCATTTTTTAAAGCTTTTAGATAATAAAATGTCAGAAGAAATCCCAACCTATCGTGTCTATAAAAAAATGTACATATCCTAAAATGGGTATTACATGCTGCTTATTTGGTCCGTGGTCGATCAAGATAGATAAGAATATTCCGTCAGACCTGTGTCATACCTAATATCCCTGATAAACATGAACTGGGTTCATTGTCTGAGAAAATCTCCATTTGATCGTTATGTTTCTCTCGCTAACGATCTGGTTTCCTTCTCGAGGGGGACTGCTGATGATATTGTTTTGAAGTTCAACCACTCCAACGCAAGTATTTATGGAATATTTCAAAGACAAAGCTATTGTATACGATTTTCCGATATCCATATATTTATTCCTTCAATTTCTAATACAATATTTATGCTGTTAATACCTTGAAGGTAGTTTTGTGTTCCATTATTTTTAGTAAAACCACTCAGTTATTGAAGACATTTCTACTTAATGGGTTTTCCCATCCCGTGTGAATATGTTTCATGTTCGTAAAACATTTAAAATTCACAAACCATGTTGTTCGGTTCGGAACGCTAGAGGTCAGGTCAGAAAAATATCAAATGGAATGAATTTAATTCATGTCATGATATTCAAGAGGATAACCAAATGTATTATTACATGTTTTACAAATGAAGAAAGAATTAACGCTAGAAGAGAATTGAAAACAAACAACACAAATTGATGAATGTTTTAAGAAACAATTATTATTTGATGAGTGATTAACGTCGTGCTATAAGATGTTTAACTTGTATGGCAAATTGGTGTGACCGGTATATGTTGGCAAACATATTTAAAACAACTGTGAAAAAGTCCCAAATAAATTCGAATATATGGAAGTAATTTTTTACTTAATAGCAGTATATGACAGGTGGCTTTCCAACTCTACCATCCGACATACTGGTATTAAATCAGTCTGTAGGAGTATCAGATCATAGTATCTGTCGTGATTAAATTCCTCACCAATTCGTTATTTGAATGACTCCTCCTCCCCACTTGGCATTTAGAAGCCAAATGAATAGTTGTTTAGAGGCAATCAAGTATGGGTCTAATTGGCAGTCCACGGTTTCAGGCAGATTCCTAGAAGATTGAGTTATTTTACTTTTTGTATACGTTCTAGTGGCCTCTCACTCAATACATTAACGGTAGATTTAAGAGACAACTGCCAGCCAACCATATTCCTGTGTCCATCTTTTAAGATTCGCTTACATTCATTCCATACAAAGTAATTTTCCTGGTGCACGACAAATCAATAATAATTTTCCCTGTTAGTAACAAAAGTTAGTTTACATTCGATATAAAAACAACTTATTTGACATCAAAAAGGGTCCGTTGAAATGTTCTTTTTTATATAGTTGCCAGTTTGGCGTTCATAATGGTACTCAAGCAGATTCACTAGTATGAGGGCTTACCGGAGGAAGAAAAGTAGTGCTGATACTAAACTAGTCCGTAAATTAGTCTATTATAATTTTAACTGCAATAAACAAGTTTTTATCGATGTCTATTTTAAGTGTAAAATTCAAAGGAATGGCCTGATATTTAATTATATATTAGCTTTGTTTGTTTTATGAGAAATTATTTGGCCTTTCATCTTTCAATGGCTTGAGTATTTTCATGTTTTTCGATAATACTTCGTACTTTTTAGGTGTTAAAACCTTTGCACACTTTGAACAATACATATAACCCAGATTGCTCATTTGAGACTACATCGTGATGCGATTTGCAAAAACTCTGCGGAGTCCTAAGGGAATGGAATTAAAGCCTTCACCTTTACTTTGATACAGTTGTATCCATAGCTGATAGGTTATAGAACTCGCTTCTAGAGCGACAGGGAATTGTATAGATGGTGAGACGAAATTTGGTGGTGCTTAACATTACTGAAGAAATAAGAACTTATTGTCGTGGAAAAATAATTCTCCTCAAATTTTGGGGATATTTTGGCCATTGTCATTTTTTCCAATGTTCTAAATAAGTTCGAGTTCAACAGCGTTGCAAAGTTTAAATAGAATACAGGACCTACGTTGCTAAATTTTATCAGACTTTATCTTTATGCGATTTGTGAGACATTTGATGAAGGCTAATGGTAATTATTCCGCTTAAATTTATTTGAATTCTGTAGAGAACAATGTAGCTACAGCCGATCGGCAATTAGTCTAAACTAACCTGTTATACATTTTTTGTATAAATGTAGAGAATGAAAATTTTGCTTGCCTCCACCGCGATTCGAACTCGGGTCTCTGGCTAGCAGGCAAGCGCTCTAACGGTATCCGCATTTTATCGGTTCGCATGGTTGGTGTCTCGTAGACTAAATTTATGCAATGTTACTACTATCATTAAGTAAAAGGTCAGGTAAATTATAATGATTCGGGTCCGAGTTAATGTCTCTTCCCTCAACTTACTACACAGACTACTAATCTCCTATGTTCTTTACTTCGTCAGCCGACAAATCTTATCGATCTGCTTTCATAAACAATTGTCCAAATCTTATCGATCTGCTTTCATAAACACTTGTTCAAATCTTATCGATCTGCTTTCATAAACACTTGTCCAAATCTTATCGATCTAATTTTGGATACCCGAACACGGAAGACCGAGTTTTGAACCGATGCCAAGAAGTTCTGTAATCTTTAATGTAAACCAGCGTTACGTTTTAATATGAGACTGATTTTCGATTGTTCCCTTTAAAATAATTATATTTGCTCCAGAATATAAGAGTATTCCTGAAGTTGACTGGGAAGCTAATGAGACGGCACCTGTGGCCTAGATCTGGCCCTGACGTCCTGGATCAGATTCTAACTAAACGTATCAACCAAGAGTAACTACTATATTTTGGAATAAGTTTGGAATATAGAGAGAGTTCGAGGTCTAGAGACTGTTAATCACTCGCCATATAAGCCACTGCCAGCAGATTGGGATTCAGTTCGCCTAATTTGTCCACGAAAACCCAATGCACGTTCATTATCCTGAAACTGTTTCGGATTCGTTGTCGGCCGACAAGAGAGATCCAAATGTTGTGTGAATTTTGATGTATACCACATAAAGCAAGTTGTTGTTTTTGAATTCTAACCGAATAAAATAATTTAGGTCGACGGCCTAAAGATTTAAATCTACATGCATGTATGTTATATGCCATATTTTTGGATCACATCTTTAACAATACATCAAATGCGGCGTCATTTTAACAGCTATTAGATAATAAACTGTCAGAAGAAATCCCAACCTACCAAGTTTATAAAAAATGTCTTTGCATATCCTAAAGTGGGTACCAGCAGGTCCTTATCTTACATGCTGCTTATTTGGTCCGTGGTCGGTCGAGATTCATAAGAATATTTCGTCAGACCTGTGTGATACCTAATATCCTTGATAAACATGAACTGGGTTAATTGTCTGAGAAAATCTCCATTAGATCGTTATGTTTCTCTCGCTAAAGTTCTGGTATCCTTCTCGAGGGAGACATTTATATAATGTTACTTCTGATGATATTATTGTGATGTTCAACCACTCACGCGCAAGTCCTTATGGAATATTTAAAAAGACAAGGCTATAGTTATATCTATTTTACGATATCCATATATGTTTTTCTTCAATTTCTAATACAATATTTATGCTGTTAATACCTTGTGTTCGATTATTTTTTGGTACAACCACTCGGTTATTGTAGATATTTCTACTTAATAGGTTTTCCCATCCCGTGTAAATATGTTTCATGTTCGTAAAGCATTTTAAATTTACAAACCATGTTTTTCAGTTCGGAATGCAAGAGGTCAGAAAAATATCAGATGTAATGAATTTAATTGATGTTATGATATTCAAGAGGATAATCGAATGTATTATTACATGTTTTACAATGGTAGAAAGAAAACAAGCATTATAATGTAGGCGGCTAACAGCATTAACGTCGTGCTATAAGATGTTTAACTTGTATAGCGAATTTGTGTGACCGGTATATAATGGCAAACATATTTAAAACAACTGTGTATAATTTGAAAAATGCCAAATAAATTCAAATATATGGAAGTAATTTTTACTTAATAACAGGTGGCTTTCCAACTCTACCATCCGATATACTGGTATTAAATCAGTCTGTAGGAGTATCAGAACATAGTATCTGTCGTGATTAAATTCCTCACCAAGTCTTTATTTGAATGACTCCTCCTCTCCACTTGGCATTTAGAAGCCGAATGACTGGTTGTTTGGAGACAATACTGTAAGCGTCTAATTGGCCGTATACGGTTTCAGGCAGATTCCCAGCTGGCTGCGTTATTTAACTTTTTTTTTATACGTTTAGTGACTTCTCGTTTAGATTTAAGAGACAACCACATTCCTATGTCCATCTCTTAAGACTTCGCTTACATTCCTTACAAATGAATTCTACTGGTAAACAACAAATCAATAATAATTCCCCTGTTAGAAACAAAAGTTAGTTTACATTCGATATAAAAAACACTTTTTTTTTTACATCAAATGGGTATGTTGAAATGTTCTCTTGATTTATTTATCTTATCAGAGGTTGGCAAGCAGTGCTTATACCAAACTAGTCCGTAAATAAGTCTGTAACACAGAGGCAAACTCTTTTACTAGACCGCCAGACTTATTTTGTTTTATTTTGTCTCAACAACATGACTGTGATTTTCATTTTCATTTGAGGAGCCAACACAACTGTTTCAGAAATTCTAGATAGAGCCCAGCTAATCCACGACTTCAGGCTGGTCGATGTCATATTGTAACTGTTGGGTAAATATATTTTCTATTTTAAGCCGATAGTCTGCATCTGGCCTAAGGTACTTCTGGTATATCCATCACTATTATGTGCGTGGAGTTACGTAAGGCATAGTAAAGGTCAATTCCACAAAGGAGATATATTTAGCCCACGGCCCCATGAAATAAACATACAGCAGCCTACAGCATTTATATGCTCAGGAACAGTACCTAAGAAGCTATACGACAAATTGAACACCACATAGAGAGCAAACAAGAAAGTCATGGTATAGATAATATATTTCTACATTTTCTTCTTTTCATTAATTAAACACATATACACCGAGTAAAAGACTCAAGCTGCTTTGTATAACACAGTGATTTTATAATGAAATAACCATTGAAAATGTATTTAAGTTATAATCAAACCATCATATTTATATCTAAATTTTATTTAGTTCACACAACACCTGGAAACAAAGGGTAGTTTATACTTAATCAAGATAGCAAATGCCACAGTTCATTTAAAGCTATTCATAATTTTGAGACTTCCGTACCATGATTTAATGTGGGTTCTTCCGTTTTGATTGCTATTGCTTTTTAAACCAAAGCACCAATTCCAGCGATTAGCATGATTTGTTTACTCCTATTATAAAATTTGCGAAATGTTAAATTTGTTTTCAAAATAGACTGCTTGGTATAACATGTTTACATATGAGATATCTTTCTCACTTTATCAGAAACGAAAATATATATCTCACTATTATACGTCGTGATCTCTTCTTAGCTCTAATAGAAACAACTTTCAGTTTTGTCCAAATAGTTACTACACTACATCAGGTGCGACAAAACCTCCACGCTATATAACCTTTCATCTGCGAAGGAGTGCAAACTACAATTTACAGAAACTCCTTTCTGGCATTGATAAGTATGATGGAATATCTTTAACCAGAAGCTTCATGAAATAAAATTTGTTTCACCCAATTTTGATTGGTAGTCACAATAGTATTAGGATTACCACTGACTAACTTAACATTATAGAGTAATGTGATTACTCCCAGGAATGTAGAAAGATTCATGTCGACTGAATATTCCGTATTATTGTAAAACCATCATCAGAAGTAATGGTTTGACAATAAACTGCCAGCCAACAATATTCCTATCTCTTATGATTTCACATACATTCAAAAAATTCTCCTGGTAAACGATAAATCAATAATAATTCCCCTGTAAGAAGCAAAAGTTAGTTTACATTCGAGATAAAAACAACTTATTTGGCATCAAAAAAGGGTCTGTCAAAATGATCTTGGGATTTATTTAGTTGCCAGCTTGGTATTCAGGACGACAAACAGTATACCAAATTAGTCCCTGAATGATTATGTAACACAGAAACAACCTCTTGTACTAGACTGCCAGTCTTATTTGGTTTTATTTTGTCTCAACAACATGACTGTGGGTTCAGGAGCCAACATAAATGTTTCAGCAAATCTAGGCCGAACCAGCAAATCCACGACTCACGGCCGCTCGATGGCCTCCCGTAACTGTATGCAAAATCGTTTTCATTCTAAGCCGATAGTCTGCATTTCTCCCAGGGTGCCTTAAGTATATGCATTACTATAATGTGTTCGAAATTGCGTATTTAGGCATGGTAAAGGTCAGTCCACAAAAGAGGTATCTCTAGCCCGCTGCTCCATGAAAAAATCATACAGTAGCCTACGGCATTCAGATAGAAGTACAGGAACATACTATAATAGCTATACGAAAAATGTCTTCCTTGGGAACTTTGTGATGTTAATCATGTTGGTCAGATAATATGTCTGCTGATTTAAACACATAAGTACCGAGTAAAAGGTTTACGCTGTTTTATATGCCACCAGGATTATAAAGAATTAACCATTGGGTATGTATTTAAGTTCAAATCGAGCCACACAAATTTTACCTAACTTCTCTTAATGCTCACGCAACACCTACACATATACAAATGATTCATTAGACTAAACCAAGATAGCGAATGCCACAGTTCATTTAAAGCGAGTAATTATTTTGAGGCTTAATCACCATGATTTAATTTGGATTCTTCTGTTTTGATTGCAATTGCTTTTTAAGCTAAAGCCTCATTGCAGAGATCAGCATGATCAATTTACTAATATTATAAAATTTGGAAAATGTTTTATTTGTTTGCAAAATAGGCTGCTTGGTATAACCTGTTGAGATTTGAGAAATCTCTCTCACTTTATCGGAAACGGAAATATATATCTCACTATTATACGTCGTGTTCTCCTCTTAGCCTTAATAGAAACAACTGTCGGTTTTGCCTATTTACTTACTACTACATCAGGTGCGGCAAACTGTCCATGCTATATATCTTTTCATATGTGAATGAATGCAATGCTTATAATCTACAAAGTACAGAAACACTTTTCTGGTGTTGATAAGAATGATGGAATATCTTTAACCAGAAGCTTCATGAAATACAATATGTTGACCCAATTCTGATTGGTAGCCACAATAGTATTAGGATTACCACTGACTAACTTAACATTATTGAGTAATGTGACTACTTCAAGGAATGTAGAAAGATTCATGTTGACTGAATCTTCGTTTTATTGTCAAACCATCATCAGGAGTAATGGTTTGACAATAAACCGAAATATTGTGTCAACATGAATCTTTCTTCATTCTTTGGAGTAGTCACATTACTTTAGCCACAATAGTTTGCACTCATATAACCTCTTTTCTTTATGCAGGAATCAAATGGCAATAGTTGAAGGCGAGAATATAATTTGCCACAAAATGTATTTCGAATAAGAATACTTTCGTTGTTTGGTTTAAGAATGAACATCTGTCAGGACAAAAGCGAAGGTTTCGAAAGTTATCAAAATTACGTTATACAAGCACAAAGTAATGGTTTCAAAACAAGGACGCAACATGTTGTATTTTGGCTCTAATACTGATGACAAACACATACTACATGTAGGTCGTTGAGGTAGTGTTAGATACGATAAGATCGGACCATAGGCAGCTGAGTTTGAATTTAGCTGTTCTTCTAAGTCTGTTTTTGCACTCAAAATGCTACAAACGGACGAGCAGTTACAATAATATACAATTGTTTTCCTGCTGCCAAGACAGAAAAAATATTTTGACGAGGAATTTCGTGAAGGTATCATACTATTATATAACAGAGAAACAAAAAAATTTAAATTTCACATACCATTAAATCTGTTTATGTGTATAGATTTTCGAGTTGGTTTATATCTTGGTGTAGGTGCTTCTGGTTTTGTTTAATTGTTTTATCACTTAATTCAATAAACTCAAACAGCTTACTGAAAACGCGTCATCAAATGTGAATTTTGACACAATATGTACTTCTCTGAAATCTGATAACCAAAGCAAATAAATAAATAGAGCTTAAGTCGAGTATTAACTGCAATAAACAAGTTTTGAGCGATGTCCATTTTAAGGGTAAAACCCTAAGGACTGACCTGATACTTAATTATTGATAAGCTTCGTTTGTTATATGTGAAATGTGTCCTTTCATCTTTCAACGGCTTCAGTAATTTAGCTTTCTCGGCAATACTTCTAACTTTATAGGTGTTAAAACATTTGCACACTCTTAACAATAAATATGACCCAAATTGCTCGTTTGAGATTATATCGTAATAAGATTTGCGAAAACTCGGTGGTGTCCTAATGGAGAAGTGAATGGAATTAAAGCTTTTAACTTAACTTTAATACTGTTGAGAAGATTGTAGCAATAGCTGATTGGTAAACAGAACTCGGTGCTAGAGACACCGGATATTTCATAGATAGCTAAAGACAGTGAGGAGGCTGGGTGGGAGCTTCATGTGCCCTGGTGCTATCTAAGCTAAAGGACACACGATGCCGATTTATTTTGATATCCTCCTTTGTTAATGTTATGTAAATGTTTTGTCCTGTCTTGCATGTAGTCAGCGTCGTTTACGGTGGTTTTCTTCACCAATTGGACTGGCATGCCGTCATTTAAGTGAGTACGGCGTAAAATCCCAATCAAACAAACTAATAAATTTTGGAAAGATTTTGGCAATTGTCATATTCTTTCCAATGTTTGTAATAAGTTCGGGGTCAACAGGGTTGCAGACTTTTAAAAATAAACAGGAACTACATGTACATTGGTCGTAATGCAATTTATGAAACGTTTGATGAAGCCTAATGGTAATTGCTCTGCTTAAGTTTGTTTTAATTCTGCAGGGAACAATGTAACTACAGCGGATGGGCAATTAGAAGTCACCATAGGCTACACTAAACCGTTATATGTATATATATATATATACGGTTTCCGTTTACCATGGATAACCGTCTCAAGTACATAGTAATGTTATCATTATCATTAGGTAAAGGGTCAGACAAATTATAATGATTCGTGTCTGAAATAATGTCAGACCCTCGTCTCACTACACAGACTACTTATCTCCCATGTTCTTTACTGCCAAAGCCGACAAATCTTATCGATCTGCTTCATAAACACTTATCCAAATCTTATCGATCTAATTATGGATACCGTAACACGGATGACAGAGCTTTTGAAATGATGCCTAAAAGTTCATTTCATCTCTAATGTTAGCCAGCTTTACCTATTTATATGAGACTGGTTTTCTATTGTTCGCTTACTAGAAGTATATTTGCTCCAGGATATAAGGGTATTCCTGAAGTGGACATAGGAAGTTCATGAGACGACAGCTCTGTCATAGGCCCTGGCGTTCTGGATCAGATTCTAGCTAAACGTATCAACCAAATGTAACTACCATATTTTGGAATAAGTTTGGAATACAGAGAAACTTCGGTGTCTAGAGACGGTTAATCACCCGCCACATTATCCACTGTCAACAGATCGGGATTCAGTTTGCCTAATGTGTACACAAAAAACATTGCACGTTCATTATTCTGAAACTGTTTTCTCTTTCAAAGTCGTGTTTTTATCATGCTAAGAGAAGGATCCGAATGTTGTGTGAATTTTGAGGTAATTCACATACAGCAGGTTGTTGCTTTTGAATTCTTACCGAATAAAATAATTAAGGTCGTTTTAGATTTAAATTTACATGCATGTCTGTTAATTGCCATATATAAGGATTGCATATTTAGTCATATATCTTATGCAGTGTCGTCTTAACAGCTATTAGGTAATAAAACGTCAGAAGAAATCCAAACCTCTCGGGTTTCATACCAATATTTGTGCACATCATAAAGTGGATATAATCAGTTCATTATCTTATATGTTACTTTAATTTGGTCTGTGGTCGATCGAGATTGATAAAAATATTCCGTCAGACCTGTGTCATACCTAATATCCCAGATTGACATGCGTTAGAAGTAGCTTAATTGTCCGAATTAGCCTACATTGGATCGTTATGTTTCTCTCTCTAATGTTCTTGTCTAATTTTAAAGGGAAACGCTTATATAAAGTAACTTCACAAACCATGTTTTTTGTATATCGGAGTGTAAGAGGTTAGATCATGTCAGGCAGGTCTGATGTATTACA
>JAVFBZ010185336.1:0-26447 GCA_032466195.1 Katharina tunicata
ATTTATGTCTCTTTTTAACAAAGTGGTGAATACAATAAATTAAAATATATTTATAGAGAATTTCACGTTATTCGCGTTGTCCTATTACAAATAAACATGACAATATATGTTGTGTACCTAGATTTAACCTTGATGAAGAGCAGCGTTTGGGAAATTACTAAAAATGTCTAAAAAACAGCTTTTATACTTGCAACTGAAATAGTTTTGTGACATGTATTGTGTGCATAAAAGATCAGCATGTGGCAAGCAGAAATGACCGTTGGGTAAGCTGTAGGGTTGTTATCACCAGATGTCTTATGGCCGAGTTTTTCAGTTCACTTATAGGTTATTCCGGGCACGGTAAACAAAGATTTCTTAACAAACTGTCTGCTTTTGACACATCCTAGATGTGTTGTCTGTGTGATGTATGGGGTTAGAGTGTGGTAAAGTCACAACTCAGCTTCTGCCAGCTTTCTGAAAGACGTTACGGAATTTGAAAGCTCCCGCGTTAACCGTTATGCTGCTAGGTTAGGAACAGAGAATGTTGCTGCGTTTGGTCTAACCGTGGTCTACCTTTGGCTGATTGACATGACAAGCTGTTAGCGCACGGGGTGGTCTGTAGCCAGTTCAGAACGGAGATCTGTACACAATGATAAAGCCTTCTAATTCTTGGTCGTAATTCCGTCTGTTTTCACGCTGAGATAATAGCTTTTCCTCCCCGCAGACACCGGTTTATGTATAACTTAAGATGGGATTACTAAACAACGTAAAGGTAAACAATTCATCCGTCGTTCGTTTATTCTGCTGTGCCAGTATTTCCTGATATACACTGCATAATGAAAGGAAAACTAATAATGGTTTTCTAGACTTGCTTTATGAAATTACTTCCTCACTTGAGAGAACACACCACTGCTGAAGGGAGAAACTATACGGTCTGATTGACTATCCGAAGCACGTCCAATGACTCGTGACTAATTTGACTGTTCCGATGTTTTGATACAAACTACAAAGGTTTTGGTTTGGAATTGGCTATATGGTCTGTCCCTTCGATGGCTTTATAATCTGAGAGTAGCTTCTTCATATAGTCTGACCAAACAGTGTTGGCATGATGCTGCTCACTCTTTGTTAACGTTTTTATGAATCATTTGTTTATTTATTAATTTTATAAAATTGCCGTCGTGCGTCCTCTCTTCATTCCTGTAAATCAGACATACTGGAATGTACATTTTACACCAATTGCTCATCTTTCGTTGAACTCATAAGAAAACGTGAAATGGTCCCTTAACAAATATTTGTGTATTTGGATAGTGATATGTAGAGGGTAATTGTTGTAATTGGAAATGCGCCAATGCGTAGGCCTGTATTGGTCAATGCAGGTGACATTTTAGTAAAGAATGGCCAGCAAGTCCCTTGGGATAATCCTAATTTCAAATGAGATTAGGGTTGTTCTTGTAATTGAAGCGTAATTATGAAGATTGTCAAGATGTTGTGTGTACGATATAAGTATCATGTATATGATAAAACGTTCTTGTCAAGTTTTGAAGACAGAACAGAAACACTATATGATAGGTAGATGTCATTGTGGTGATCAGAGTTTAAAGGTGATTTAAAGCACAAACAGAGTTTATTCCAGTATGATACCATCACTTCTGGGATGGAGCTTCGCCGAAGAATGAAACCTCTATAGACGAGAAGATAAAATATAATTGACTACACTGATACTATTCACTAGTGAATGTATAGTTAAATCTGATAGGCGTAGGGTCGAATCCCGTCCAATTTATTAAGGTGCTGTATGATTCAGTTTTACATCAAAACGATGAACAGCATTTAATGCGGACAATAACACCAATGACAATGATATAAATCCACTGCTATCAAAATAAAAAATACACCTATTCATAAGTTAAGCTGGTAAAGCTTCTTTCCCGTCTACTTCAATGTTCATTACTTCCTTACATTATACCTTATCCTATATTTTGGCACAGATTCATTAAATCCCGAATACAGCGATAACTACAAGAACTCCAAGAACATTTTACGGCAGGGTGGAGGGGGTTATGGGAATCGTACCCGTAAAACAATTTCCTGGTGTAACTGGGGCATTGATGTGTCTACCGTTAAGGCAACCCTCTCCAATAAATGTTAATTATCAGGAGTGTGAAATGATGAGGATTTTTCTGACTAGAGCTTTAACGGTTCGAGTTCATGAGCTGCCCGAGCACCCAATAGCAGAAGATTCGGAGCAGTCTACTGCTAGCTGAATATAAAACCGACAAGACTTGAACAGAATAAACAGTCTTCTATCCGCCAGTAAGAAAGCCTCTGTTGAAGCTGAGGCTGAAATCTGCTCACGGATACTTAAACTCCACACATATTGATCCTAAGGTACTTCAATTCTTGAGATGAATCTCAGGAAAACATTAGATCACACTTTGATTATTAAACCAAGTTTGAGTGTACGGATAGTCTGTTTTGGGTGCATAGTTGAACGCATGCCTATTAATAATAATTGAATAGTCTGTTTTTAAAAAATGTGTCACTAAAGCGAAAATAAAAAAATAACACTTCAATGATAAATAAAATATGAATAACGGATATGGAATTCATGAATACCACGCACGCATAACCAGTATAGAATATTTACAGTCTAGTGTTTGTTTATCTGCACGTAATATATGTTGAGGGTACATATTACCAATCATGCAGAACCGAGATTAGTTAAAAAAATTTATTGCATGGATAATCGATTTACTATAGTAATACAGGAAAACGTTTCTGATCTCCCAGAAACACAGACGATAAACAAACTAAACCAATATATCTGGACGAAAGGGCGGGAAATTATCTCTTTTTAATATGAATCTTTAATATGCCATCAACATTTGTGTGAAATGTTTGTATACTAATTACGCTTGCTCTTTGATTTGACCTGAAAGTGCATTGGACATAATCGGGCATTTACGTAACGCCATGTGATGAAAGAGGTTTCACGAGATTCATTCCACTTCCGGGCACAAACTTCCTGTTTTTGGTTATAACACCAAGCGGAAACTTAACAGGATGACAATTGCCCTGTCCAGCCATATGAGTACACCAAAGCAAAATAAAATATTAGACGGAAAGACGTGTATTAAAAACGTACCACCTAAGATTCAAGGGCGTACACGGAAGTCAAGTTGAAGTGAAGTAGACTTATGTGGAGGCCTATTGGTTTACGCAGAATTCCATCAACTTGAAGTGTGCAAATCCTAGATATACCATGTAAACGGTATTTTGGACCAACAACAAATGATAACGTCATATCGGAGTTCTTTGACGTCCATGTTTTTGCGGAATGCTGGGTAATTCCCTGATAGTTGGTGCTGGTCAACAATACCGTTTACATTATAAAGAAGATGGCAGCCGTATAAGAAAAAGTTGGATCATCGACATCGTCCCAACTTTTATCAGTTCTGATCGCTGGATCTTTAAATGCAGATTTTGTTCCAATTTTAAGCTTCTTCTAATGACTAAAAGAGCGCTATTAAAGTAAACGTGCTGCTCACAAAGGGAGGTGCTTGCAACGATTGTACACTCGGGTAATTAAAAAAAACGTAATCTAAAAATTATTTTTTTTTTCTTTTTCATACCGGTATGCCCGTTTTATGACAAGACTTATTCGGAATGTTATCAGTTCGAACAAGGTTTATTTTAAATAAGAGAAAATGATTTTCCAAAGCGATCTATCGACACAGTAGATAAGATAATCAGATCGACGTTTGCGGTTTGCTGGCTAGCGATAGTAGAAGTTTGCTATCGTGCATCAATCAAAAGATGAGTCTTGCTACTCAATGAAGTTTACTTTGTGTAGAAAGGTTCTTCTGTTAGAGGCATATAGAAGTCTATAAACTGAGAATAACATTAGGTATTATGGGTGGCAACTTGTGCTATTTCCAGCACCGGAAATATGTCAATACCTGCCTTACGAAGCATGCTCTGCTTACGTAGTTACCATAACGTGCAGCAGTGAAGGTATTATGTCGTCATGACAATTAAGTCTAACGCTGTCATCCATAATATCTTATGTTATTCCAGATGAAAGTTTCATATTTTTGCTCACTGGACTTTTGGTGTAACTTGTGGGTTGCATGAAAATGATAGAAAGTTCAAACTCTTAAAGTAAGGGAAACGAAAAAACAAAGTCATCGTCAAATTGTTTACCATATCAAGTTGTTACTAAAACTGCTATTATACTTTTGTACTGTTACTCGTTTTCCACTGAAAGCCACTGATATGTAAACGTAATTTTGATAACAACTTGATAGGGTCTGTAATTTGAATGACTTCCTTTCTTGGTTACATCCCCTTTAAGCGTCAGTATACTCCAAAGCTGTCATATTAAGCTAAACCCTTTGTAGTAATTATTAAGAATAGTAATGAATAAGTAATGAACAATTAATAAGTTAATAAGCAATTAATAAGATACTTATTAAAATACGAAATTATAAGAATACTCAATGGGTATTTTGTTGACATAATATATTTATTTTCAATGGCAAGAGATGACATTTTCAACAGTATACTTTTTACACATGTACAAATGATATTTAGCACTCATATATATTTGCAATAACAATGAAACATATATACATATCCACAAACATAAACATTTTATACATACACAACCACACAAACTTGTATAACTATCCACATCTTTTATCATGCCATTCTGTCATTGGTTGAAAACACAAACAGCCCCAAACAAACTTTTTCTCATGGACATCGTGAAAGCTGATATAGAAAAAGTCCAAAATGATAAACGACAAAATGATGACGCGAATAAAACATATTGTAAGCACTAAGTATACCTCAGCATTGAATGGTTACTCATTTTCAAATCAATGCTCTTAACTGATATACCATTTTAACTTCCCTAGCAGTTTTTTTGATATTTGATAATATTATATCAATCGAATCTGATCGTGTAATACGATCGAAACAGTCCCATAAGTAACGAGCTATTGTCTGAAATGTATTTATAGTAAAATTTCGTCAATCTGTAATCCTTCACGCGGACTGGATGTCTGATAAATCATTAAGTAAACCTGCTCGCACACTTCATGTATAGCAGAAACTTTCGTTTTTTGATTTCATTTTGTCAATGTCGTTTGTTTCGAATAAAACTGATAAAAAAACAAAATGTTGTGACTATGGAAGATTCGGATGTCATGTCATTTGTTGAGCGTCATACAATGAACATTTAAAGATTTTACTTCGGTCAATACCAAGTTGGGAAGCCATCGGACTCTTTTCTGTACGTCTGCATATATCTGTATTGACCAGAAGAAATTTCGTACCACATAAAATATTACACGATCGTTATATGCTTATAGTTTAACATAATCTTATCGTACGATATTTTTGTTGTGGTACCATAACCATATAACATCATATCTTTATCCAATCTCTTATTTGGTGTCTCTTTACCTTACCTTACATGATTTTTCTTCATGTATTCTTTCTTTTTGGAATAAGCTAAAAACACAGATTATTTTACAATTCTGCCACATGGCCATTTTCATGATTGTCTTAAATCAATCGTGTTGGATGATACTGTGTCTATATACGATTCCAAAGTAACAAAAAGTTGTATTTTTTTGGCAATAGTCACAATCTTCCAGATCCTTCCGCTGACTCACAAAGATATGTGCCAAATTAACGGTCTAGTTCATCACATTGTCATTCACCGCTCAAAAATAAATTAATACATCACTTTTGCGAACGTGAAACACCATATCCTTAATATCACTCAAAAATCAAGCACCATCTTATTAACACAGACAAAAAAGATTTAAGCTTTTCCCATTAAATACTGTTATAGGGGAATGATCACTTAGCAATAGCAGATGATAGAAATGATTTTTCCACGTGATCACGGGAATCGTCGAGATTTTTTGCACGCTACTGCTAAACGTGGTTTTCTATATCCGGGCAATGTGAGATTTCATTTATCACTGTGTCTGCTATGATATACTTTTTAAAATCTATAGGTTGAAAATCGTCAATGTCCGACAATGGTGGATCGCAAGCAACTTTTTCTATGTCGTCTGAAAATCTTAAGGTCTTTTTCTGCCTGATTATTTCGGATTGTCGCATGACTTCTGCCATATCTAATGGCGTCCTAGGAGCGCCCACCAGTTGAGCAGGATTGACGTGTGGCCCCCTGGCGGTGGCAGGGGTAGATGATCTTGATGAATGGTCATATTCAAGGCTGTAGGAATCTGAGATAAGGCAGTTCACAGCACGTCCTGGAGCTTTATGGTGCCTGAAATGTAGGAAATTAAACAGTAAGCCATTTAATCATGAGAGTTTCATTTTATACATTGTATGTAATAGGATTGGTCAGCAATCACGTGTAAAATGAGAAATAGTTATACACTCAGCCATCAAAGGCATTGGAAAAGGTAAACAAGGTTAGTTGAAGGTCAGCAATTCAGCTTAAGTTAAATTATCTGGGCATAAATGTGTTTTGCGAATATCCCACACAACCCTTTGTTATTTAAACATTTGTACATTTTCTTGAGCATATTTCGCGTTTAACTCTTGAAAACATGAAACAATTATAAAACACTTAACACCGGATCGCAGTTGTAACTGTCGTTTACTCTAAAAATCTGGATGGGTGAACTTTTATAAATCCATACCTGTGTTTTCGCATGATCCATATTGCCGCCAAACAACAAGCAATCCCGATAGTACATACTATCACTGCTATTGTAATACCTGAAGAAAGAAAAAAATCAACAGGAAGATTAGAACTCGGATATCGGATTCTTGATTATTGTTAGCTTTCAACACAAAATCACGTTTTACCTCTGAGAAAGTGACCTGTTATATCAACAATAAAGAGTGGCATGCCAATCGGACAATGCATTTGTGACTTTTAATTCTAATTCTGATTAAACGCTGGATCATAATAGTACCTTATTCCCATAATTAAAAACATTTCTTTCCGCAAAAGTTTTGCTTAAAACGTTTTTAAAAATCCGGTATTAAAGCTATAGATTTTACTTGTTAGAGTGTGTGTTTTATTTTTTGTCGTACTAGCATCAGAACACAATTGCTTGTTTTTTGTTGCTGTTTTTTTCTTTGGTGTTACTCTGAAACAATTAGCACCATGACCAATTCTAGCTCCATTTTATATAAATAATATAACCATAGTTTAAGGCCTTAAAACGTCACCAACCAAACAAATCAAGCAATTCGTATTACCTGTGTTTGGAGGATCTTTGTTTTCTACACCTAATTTAGTAACGTTAGTAGGTGTGACGGATGGGGCCTCTGTGAACTCAACGATAATATCTGAAAAATATAACAGATTAATAACATTAATCAGCTTGTATGGGAGTCAATGCAAAGAAATAGGCATGGTCAGTAAGCTTTAATGGATTCAAATTGAACTGAGGTCGATATCTTAGTTTACAGGCTACACAAGGTTCTAGCAGAATGTCTTGGGTCAATTAGTAGCAAAAAAGGTCGCACTACGAAGAAATACGAAACTTACGTCCACCATTTTCCATGAATGTTGTTGCTGTAGTTTGACCAGATGATACGATGGCTGTGGCGTTTTTTTTAGTGTTGTTTGTCAAAAGCGAAGTCTTGTTTCCACTGGTATCGTTTACGACTATGGCCTGTGCGGTGGTCGTCATAGCAGATTGTCCACATCGAGTTCTGTTTGGTAACGGGAAAAGTTTTAAATGCTCCAGTGTCGTATTTTTGACCACTGTTTGAAAGAAAGAAAAACATTTTGTAAATATACGAACATTATAAAGCCATTTATTTGTCTTGTTTGCTAGATAAAATTTACCAAAATAATATACCTTCACTGACCGAAAAACAGTTAACAAACCTGACGTTGTCGTGAATCAATTAACTTTACAACGATAACCGTATTCTTTGCAGATGAAATGTCTCAAGAAAAACAGATTTTCGGCACCTTTGCAAACATTCTTTGGTTGATTTATTGGGGTTTACACGTATTTAAGATTATTTTATTCACATGACGGTGGGTCAGCACATTGGGGTGAAGTTGACCACCCGAAATGACGCCGGCAATACAGACGACACCACAACACATTTACGGAACAAATACACAGGACACCACAACAAATCGGCCGCCTGATGCCCCTTAGCCCAGAGAGCACCAGGGCATAGGAGACTACCGCCCAACCACCCGCTTGCAAACGTTGAAGTTCCCTAAAAACTGACACTTACGTCGGTATTCAATCCACATCCTATGGCCCCTCTGAGAATCATGGGTAAATAGTAAAATTTCTATCGGGCCCGTCAACGTGAATGTTAAATCTTTTTGGGCGGTTCTATCAAACTTCATCCCTAAACCTCCTTTGGAAAGTTCTCTTATTTTTACGAACAGCTTCCCAGGGTCATCCCTCAGAAGGTACTCTCTAACAGATATGTCAACATTATAGCCAGATGGCGCTGCGATAGACCATAGACAGACTGAACTTCCGGTTATTAGAGCCGGGTATCCGGGACTGGATATGTAACGCGTGTCAGCAGCGACCTCTATATCAGAATCACTGCAATTACCTTCTACCGCTGCAACTGAAACAGACAAGAAAAAATAAGTATGTCTTGTGTTATTCGTTTCTAACATTAAAACCTTGATATTTCCACAGTCGAGCCGTGTGATATATTTTTTTTTTAATTTCACTAGCATCCATGTTCACTTTTACTGATCAATGCATATTACAAATCAGACGTCACCATGGTACCTTATGGCATTCTTTACCTTATATGGCATGCCTTTCGCACCCTTGTTGCATAGCAATGACCATACTTGGAATGTCGAACGTCTGTTTGGTAACAAATTATCTTCTCAAGCTTCCCTTTTGTTGTTGTTGTCGTTGTTGTTTTTTGATATGGAGACAAGGTAGACTAATATGGACTAGGGATTCTGTATCTGATGTTTATTGTGTACATAGTGTGTTAAAAGTCTTATATATTGTGAAAATTATAAGCATGAGTATTTAAAGAGAAATATGATTCAAATATTTCGTTTTTAGCGAAACCATGTGATTTATTTTCTGTCGCGTATAATTATAAAAAGAACCAGGGCCACACTGTAACTCAGTTGGTTGAGGGTTTGACTGCAGGGTCCTCTTCGCTGTACCAGGTCTAGGTTTGAGTCGACCTTGTCGACCTTGGGTATACAATTGAGATAAGTTTCTCCCCGCTTTTCCTTCCCCACAGTACACGGACATTGCGAAGTCGACACATAAGTGAAATGCCCTTTAGTACGACGTCAAACACCAATCAAATAAAAAAAAGCAAATGTGGCAAAACAAACTCTTTTTTTGTTACCCATCATAGACTATGGTTTATTGGGCCTTTAGTCGATGAATTCGTCAGTTCACTACTCCAAACGGTTTATGGATACGAATGACCGTAAGTTATAGACTTCAGCAGTCAAAAGTTCAGGTACTCAGATCTTTAAGGGCATAAGTACAACGTGTATGCCTAATTGTTCGTTTTTGTGTCGTGACTTCGTTTTAATAAGGCAATGTGCAAGTAAAAATATGACATCAAAAATAAAAAAATACTATAATTATTTGTATTCAATAAATCCAAAATTACGTTTCGTTGATTTATTTCTGACTTCCAACTCTGAACACGTGGTTTAAATGGAAGAAAGAGAAACCAACAATCTATCGATTTAAAATACATAGCTAATTTCACTTTACATAAGTAGTGTAATTCCGAACACAGAAACCTCAATTTAATCAACTTTTCAACCCTTTATTGTTTCGTCTTCAGCAGATAACTATCGCATACGCCTGAAGATGATACAATAAAGCGTCGAAACCTTGAGTAAAATGAATCTTTCTGTGCTCGGAATTACACTATTTGTGTATTACACAAAACTCATCCGTGAAATTACAGGCTAATATCAATAATTCACCGGTTTTATTTTATACCCCCAAAATATACATCACATAAATGAATGCGGTGCCGTGGATCATATGTGTGAACAGTTGACTGTTTAATGCTTAAAAGTTATAACACCAAAGAATACGAAAGCTTAAAAGATCAGGTCCAATCGGTTAACTAACTGCAATCAATAATGTAAATTCAGTACAAAGATCCAAGACTTTCGAATGAACTGTTTCATGTGGTACATTATGCAGATCAACTTTTCAGATACACACCAAAGTCATACTGTTTTCAATACACTTCAGAAGTTGAAACATTATTAGGCATTTTTAAATGAATTAGTTATAAAGCCTTCGAACATTGAGGACCGTCAGTGTTATATCCGCAAAGCCTTCCCATGTGCTGTTGATTAGATCGTTCAATATTTATCTGAAAGTTACAGCACCTATGAGTCTTGCTCTTCAATCAAATTACTTTCCCAGTGATGCAACAAGCTTGTGAGGAAGCTCCACACATCGCATATAATGAAAGATGATTGGCTAATATCCTGAAAAGACGGAAGTGTAGAGAGATCCCGTAGAACCAGACCGGATCAGAGATGATGTGAAGTGACAGGGTAGATCATTAAACCCTCGGTGTTATGGATAGTTTTTACAAGTGTCACTTTCGATTACTGGACTGGTCGTTGGTTAGCAGACAGATAGGCCCTCAGCGGCGGGTATACTGTATCATGTGAAACGTTTGAGGTTGTAAACGACAGGGAGGTCAGTTTCGTGAGACGTTAACTGCGCACTAAGTCATCATGTTACATCAACCAAAATGAAAGCAATAATGACCAAACTGCGTGAGGATTGTCAATTATGTTTCTAAGGTCTCAAGCATTCACACACGTATATCTTCACCGTAGAGATTTAAATAAATGTTCCGCAAGATCGGCAAATTGTAATTGTGCCTTATTGGCTTGCATCCTATAAGTTACAATGGACAGACAAATAATGAGGGTCATTATAGTCTTTCAGACATGGATGTTTGACTTAATTATACTACAGCAAACAACATAGCCATGATAAGTGGTTGTTGCGTTGAGTCCATGTTAATTTTATTTCACGTCAAGGAGAGTAATTAACTTAACCACTTACAGATGTGTGTGTTAACCTAACTACATTATTAACCATTAAACTAAATGCCTCACTATTAAGAGCAAACTATTACTGGTAGTTAACGTAACAACGTAATTTATTTGTGGGAAACGTTTCTCTATATTTTGAAAATTGCAAAAGCAGCTCCACGGCTCAGCAGCTGTGTATGCTACCAAGCTGTTCTTTAGTGCACCCCCACAGGTTGTGGATTGTACCGCTACGTTAGGTTTATAAGAAAAGTAAATTGTGGCTGCAAAAATCAAGGAGTGCGTTGTTTTTTTCCGGTTCACTCATACCCGTGAAATAAAACTGAGAACCAATTTAAACGCATATCAAACAATAAGATTGTCACATGTTTATCGATGTATTGTTTTCTTCAGTAACTCAAATCACAGGTGCCACTCAAAGCATCTAGCTGATGATCAGTTAATTAGCTATAGATTATTTATCTTAGTTATTTAAATCACTCACCTGCTATGCATACATAGCTGACAAACACAACCGACAGAAACTCGTCCTCATCTGGACCCGGGTCCGTGTCGTCGTTGTAATGGGAACAATATTTCCCGTGAATTAACCAGAGGTCAGAAGTTGCACAAATCTCGCGCCCCGAACACAGTCTCGTGACCTCGCGATACGCAATTTCGTCACAGTTTTGACCTCCAGTGCGACACATGACCTCCTTAATGAGGATCACACTTCCGGCCTCACAGAGAAAGCCCGAATCCTCACGGCTGCACAAATTAACGTCACATTCGGTTTCCTTCAAACCTGTAATTAAAAAGAGACAGGATAGTTAGTTGGATGCTAGAATACACTGAATGCAAGTGTTGCGTCACAACCACTATCAAATACTTTGTTATCTAGCCAGAGAGACCCAATCAGTGTAACCAAGCATATTATACAGGAAATATCATATGTGGTTTATCATCCGAGTAGTTGCCATGATACAAATAATAAACCACTTGTTCACAAGATAAGAAAATACCTTGGATACCTTGGTTGATATATTTTTGTATGTATGGGAAATAATAAATTAATTATTTCGCAACTACACAGATAGCAATTGAATCACAATCAAAATGTTTTGCCGCTTATAGCTTAAATTTATTTTTAGCTTAACCGGCCTGATTTGGGTTGCCCAGAAAAAAGTTAACATGCACGTCGCGTTCTCGGGCAGAATGTTAAAAGAAGTACAAGTTTTGAGGCTTTACGAATCTTGTTTCTTGGCTAAATATGTTTTGTGTCATCAATCTCTCCTTATATAGTACGCTTATATTACTATAGAGTATAGAGATATATGAAAGAATATAGGGGAGCATGTGTGTCCAAAAGCCAGGCACGTGGCCTTACTTTAGATGCAATTTATACAGTGAGTGAACGAACATGGCGTGGTTCAAGTACTTGTTTGATCTCGTTATTCGGTCCATGGAGTTTTTTCAATGTCCCAATAACAACCTATTTTGTACATCAAATACCTATGTTATTATTGTGTTTAGTCGGTCTTTGAAATAGTGTTCTGAGTCGACAACCCTGAACTAAAACATAGGCCCGCTTTTTTTGGACAAGCTGGCGTTTCGCTTCTGAGTCAGCCCACACGCACACGGAGTGAAAATTGTTCCGAAGTGTTTTTTAAAAATCTTCCCGCCTGTATCATATGAAGGGATGGATCGTCTGGTACTAAAACTAAGAAATGGATATTCGAATGGAATGAGGGAAATGTCGGAGACCTGCAGCTGACAATTAATTGATTGATTAGTGCTTAACGTCGCACTCAAGGGTATATTTCACTTATATGTCGGCGGTGTATTTCACCAGTACGGAGCCATGACTAACACAACCAATGATGTGAAGTCACTGAAAGTGCATGTATTAGATTTTGGAAGATACTGCCCAACCAGTGCTAAGTATTACAGCATGAATGTAAACTCGAAATCTACAGCTCTTAGCCAGAGGACTCTACAACTGACAAAGCTATAAGACATCAACGGAATAACTTCGATTTCAATGTGCCAAGACTTTTGTATTCAAAAATAATTATTGCAATTACAACATACACGGTTATTGTTAAGAATTGTTCGTGTGTTATTTACTTGAAATGACCATGACTATTGTTGTCGATGTTTTAATCTTAACGGATTTGGGAATCGAACTCAAAACCGATTTGGGGAAAGGGACATAGGTAAGGGACATCCGCTTTTCTTCCATAGTCATTGAACGGTCCATATAGTAGGCGGTTAAACGGAAGACCAAGATAAAGAGTAACCCAAAAACATGTTCTGATTACCAAAGCAATAAACAAGTAAACATATATGAACTATGGTGTTTCTCTCGTGACATCGGTAGTTCTACATTAACTTGGATCAACATTACTCGTCAGCAAGTTACGTGACATGATCGCAGCGAATTGGTTCTATCGGGTGCTGCATTCCCGTTGAAAGCCATGATGGCCTCTTGATTTAACATATGTAACTTCTCTGCGGGTGATTAATGGAATTTCAGCGACAGCTTGCCCGTCAACACATAAACATTAATTTTATCAAAGGACCCGCTAGGGGCTAATGACAATTCCGGATGGCTTTTATAACATCCGTACTTAAACAGTTTATACGTCTTAATCAAGTTTTTGCCACAATTTTATAAATGTTTAGATTGTAAGAAGCAAACTTAAATAGTCATCCCATTCATTATTTACATTGTACTTGCTAATTGGTGACCTCGGCTAAATCTTGTTCATGAAAATTAAAAACTATAAATCTACTGGTGGTTTTGCTGCGCAACAGACAACGTTGACACATTTTACAAACGTTAAATAAACCAATTATTCGGTTGTTGGCGTAAAAAAAATCTGCACGTTCGGTTCCAGTTCATTAACGCAAAGACATCTAGGAATGATCGGTAGATCGGTGTTTAACGCCATGCTGAAGGGTGTATATCGGCATTGTATTCCAACAGTATAGAACTTCACCATAACAACCATAAACATAAAAAGTGTTTTGCTGCGTTGATAAAATTGATCCCCTTCCAGTGCTAAGTATAGAGAGCACGCCAAGACTTGGAACATACTTCCATTAGCCATAGGACAGGATCTATATATGATCTATGAGTAAGCCAAGCGAATCCTAATCAGGCAGATTTCCCAGCGAGATGGAAGTCTTCATCAACGGTTGGTTTCGCTAAACGTTCTTTATTCAACACAAAAATGCTGGGCAAAAAATAACAACTAGTAATTGCAAAATAAGTATTCATAAAGCAAGCGTCTACACGCTACAGCACTTGTTAACCCTTTCTGAATGATACAATGTGTTCTCTTTTCGCTCCCCCCTTCCCCCAAATATTTACTACATATCTAAAAGTGTGTCAAATAAGGCGGATTTTTTACCTCGGTAATTAACTTTCTCAGAGTGTCTGGGGTCTAACGAGACTTAGCTCGGCGATGTAATCGGGCAAACAATCTGTAAGAGCAGACCATTTGGCCTGGGAAAGCCTACAAGACGATAAACAGAGGTCTGCAATACACATACATTCACAGTTCACTTCGCTTGGCTGCCCGGTCAGAATGGAGGCTGAACAACACGTGAGTGGGATCAACTGGAAAGTAGAGCTGTTTAATCGCGCTGATAGCTTAATTATCTTGCCAGCTTTTGGCTCGCACCCCTCCGTCCCCGCACCCCTTACCCTCCTCAATGCTCACTCCCACGAAGACGCCATATACTTTGCTAACACCCCAACCCTCCCTTAACACCCAGAACAACATGTGTGCGATATCAAGTAAGTAATTACTCTCAGCGATCGACTTGATTTGTCTTACCAGATGTGTGTAAGTTGTACTAAAGGTACACTACCAATTTCGTCCAATTTGTTTCATTAACTACACAGGCTATTAAGTCTATCACAGTTTTATGAGCTTGGCAATGATGACCATGCTTTCCAATTTCAGCTTTCCTTTTTGACATCCGATTCCAAACCACTCGGAGGTTATCAAATCTTCAGACGGAATTTCTTCATCAATGCGTATTTCCCCACAAGCTGTATAATTTTTTGGTAGATTATATGCATTATACACACTGTACAATTGCTGATAAATTGTTAGTTCTGGCCGTGGAATGATATTACTTTGACAATTTAATTGTATACAATTATTGACAAAATAAAGTTATAATCACAGTTTTACTTTGAGTTCAATAATGACTGTAAGAGAGTGTATTTTACTTAATATATGCTACTGAGAAACTCTTCAGCATTGCCGTTCTGAGCGTTGATAAATGAAAGCAAATAGTGGAGTCACACAAGGTTCCCTTTATGTACCAACGCATATTCCAATCATTATATCAGCGTAGGCCGCTAGTTCTGAAACTTGACTATATGCTGAAGGCGGATCAGGCAAAAAATCCAGTATTATCTGATTAAACATTGTATGAGAAGGGGCGGCATTGCAGACTTCTTCAGGCAGTAACCGTTGTTATATTAGGCATCAAGAACGTATCCTTGACAGACGGATATATTTCCATGTTTTTCACACTCGCACATATGTGAGCTGCAGATAAGTGTTCGTCGTTTTTTGAGGGACTGCACGCACACAGCGAGCAAACTGTAGGTTAAGCGTTTTCCATTATTCAGACTAACTTGCATCTGTTCGGCCCCAAACAGTATCTATTCTTTAACTTGTTCCCTATAGGATGTTATGTCTACTATTATTTCTACAGACTACGGGCCATTTTTTCAAATATACTGAACGATCTTCGGATAAACTACCAGGGTAAACTGTATAAGCCCTCACAATAAATAAATAAATAAATAAATAAATAAACAAACTCTTATTTTTGGATATTAATACTCTTTCGTTTTAAAACAAACAAAACATTCCTAGAGCCTGTCAGTAGTTTGCAGATAGCAGTTGTTATTTAAAGCAAGAGAAACTTCAACAAAAAAATAATGTTGGTATACAACCGATTTCGTTAGAATGGTAGAATGTTTTCTAAAATTGTTCGAAGTTTTTGAAACTACTGGCTGGAAATCGAATTTACCCGTTTCTCCTGAGACAAGCTTATTATTTCTGCCCTTTCTGTTTGACCCTATGTCAGTGTTTCATTGTCGGGTGGGGAGTAATATCTAATATATTTTTGTATAAATGTAGAGACAGATATATTATAAAAATAAACACTGAAAGGAAAGGGTGGAAAACGACTCTTTAAACACCGACCAAATCAAACTGCTCGTGTGAGTCACATATTACACTTTTAAATTGTTCAGAATTATACCGTTAACAAACCTCATATTAAACATTAATTGTATATATTTTGTTGCAAAATTAGAGACAAAACTGTATCTAGTCTGTTCACTATGCCAAATGTTGTCTCTCAAGAAGTCAGAGATAAATTCTAAGCTGAAGCAGATGTATTTAGTCAACATTTAACTGCAATCCCGTACTATTCAATGTGACTCATTTCCACCCTGCCCTTTATCTACTCCTTTGAAGGGTATTTGTCTACTGTCTTTGTCAGCCTTGTTATCAGGAGCTGATTCCTGCGGATGAAATGATGCACACTTGGTGACAGTATGGAATAAATGATAAGTCTAACAAATGTTCAACATGTGTTTCACCATGGGAGACACTATGTCGACTTAGTGGGCGTTTTAATGCTCGCTTCAGGGTATGGACGGTTGGTATGATACGCTTGCACAGATTCCGTCTCCAAGAAATATGCCGCGTTATCTGGAAAGTGTCCATGGTCCATACCATCGTCGATTTCGTGGCGCTGGTGAAGGCACCAGTGTTCTGTCGTCCGTGCTATATGTTCCGCGCTAACTGGCACTTAACTCACTTAAAGCTGATAAAATCGCCACGAATATATATAAACAACTCCCAAATAAAATATACGGTTATATACATAGTAGACAAATTTAACATTAACCCTAAATTAAACCTTGCCCAGAGACTCAAAAGTCGACGTGTGTGAAGAGACATTTTGGTGTCAGTAGTGGTTTTATCACCAAAACCTCTTTAAGTAGCGACTATTTAATAGGCCTGGTTACCCAAGTGAGAAATTTGTCAACATTTAACGATATCATGAAACTGGCTCTTCTTGCATTGGAAAGGTTAATTGGCTGCCTATATCTGAAACAACCCAGGCTTAATGCAGAAAGGAAAGGATTTACGGCTCATAGGCCCCAGTCATAATCCCTTCAATCTCCAAAATGAGGTGCAAACGTTTGTCTATTAAGTTAACCCATTTCGGTCGAGCCAAACAACTAGGAGTTTCCGATTTATAAAAAATATTGTAACCATCTCGTAACCATTTCATAGACATCAATCACTTCTGTAAGATACAGTTACGAGAAGAATAACCAGCCAGACGTAACCAAATACCCTCAAACATTAGCTTGGACTATTTTATATATAATTGTGGATGATAGTATAATCACTGTCGCCGTATCAGCCGGAAAACAAATGACATCGTTTATACATAGTGACGTCTGCAATGTTCGGATAAGGCGGCCTTCACGTTTACATGACATTCTCGGCCAATGAAGTTCAAAACCATACTGTTCAAGTTCACTGGGAAAAGCTTACTGCGTTTGTTTTTTCTGAGATATTCCGTCGGAAACCAGATAAAGAAAATATAAACATTTGTAATCAGTTATCAGCTCGGCGACATACATGTCAATCAGGTTACACGATGTCAAGTCAGCTGTTGTCATCTTGGCGTGTTGATTTATAGAAATATCCACTGTGGCAAAGTGTGTTAAAAGACATTAAAGGCCCACAAGATTCAAACAGCTTGAGAACAGAAATACAGTGTTTCTGATGAGGCATTCAATTTTCTTTAAATCATCACATAACTCTGCACAAAAAAACTGCATAAAAAGTATTTTCCTCATATTTGTCTGCATGAAGAAGTGAATAAAAAATAAAAACTGCACCAGAAATGTGGCAATTCATACGTGTGTATAGATATGGAATCGCTCTGCTTAACGGAATATTAGCACATAATAAACGTATAACATCGATAAGTTTCAAGTATTTTCCATGTAAATGGCTTATATATTCGTCTCGTCTATATGTAAATGTTAACGCATACTGATAAACTTAGAACCATCTCGTCTCCTGGAATAACTAACTATCTTATCTTAAAAACACACGTCTTACATTGCATGGAGGCAGCAATCATGAATGGAAGCCAGCCAGCATGCTGTGATGATCGGTAGCAGCATCCGTAACACCTGTCCAACAAGGCTTATTAATGTCTGATTTGAAAATTGGAACACGGTTCGGAGTAAGATATACCAAGCGTCTAACATGTCCATTTTATCATTTGCTTCACCAGTTAATATATCATATTTAACTATATTGCCTACGCGTTACAAGCCCGCTACATGTAACTGCTTCCATGTGTGATACTAGATACACTTCAGGTATATGAACAGACAACCAATGCTGGTTGTGTATTAGGGCGAAACATGTTTAGCATGCTATGTCAGCCTGGAATGACCACGTGATATGTCACGAAATGACAAACATATATGTAATTATAAATCAATTACAATGAATTTATTGTGCTATCTATTAAATCTTGAAATGTTTAAATCTTCCATTAATCTTGCAAAATAACTTATGATGTTCTTATTAAGACCTTATTTTGAGTTCATAATATCCCCAGTCGAATATGTTACCTTATTATTTTCTTGTTTCCTAATTGAACTAAAAGCGGAGTAAATGAAACAGAAAGAAGTTTTCTTATTTGCTTGTTGAAAACTGGTTAAAACCTGTAATATAATATGGCAGATTCCACCGCGGGCCTACTACCACCAAAATTTAAGGCATTCCTTTAAGCAATTGATACTTTTTGACATCTTACGGAAATATTTGTTTCAATTGGTTTCTATAAGGGCCTTTCCGACGACACAAGTATAATTTTCGAAGTTCTGACTAAGAACTGTGGCACCTGGCGCTGGTAAAACAAAGCTTATGAGACAAAATAAGGAATAACATTTAAAACTAAATTATCAGTTTTTGATATTTTAATGAATTTATTTCTATGTTACCTCGAAAATACGTTCTGCTAGTGTTTAGCGCCCTACAAACAGATATTTCTCTTATAAAACGGCTGTGTACACTAACACCACTATAAATATGTAGTTTGATGTTCTGTTGAATAAATAATGTAATAACCCAGTGCTTCGGCTAGCATAAAATATTTATCAACAAAGGTTCCGCCTCAATAGGAAAAAAAATACACATGAAATAATAAAGGACAACTTGCAAAATGTGTAGCCTAAAATTTTGATCTAAGTCAGAAAATAGATGGGTGGCTTAAAACGCACACCGAGGTACTGGAAGAATATATTGCATCCAAGAAAGGTACAATCCGGGGAATATTTTCCATGAGACAATAAACATTCTCTTTGCCTAACCCTTAGAGAACAAATCCAAGTTAAGGCAATTTATGGTGGACTGGTGTTTTTTACATCGAGATGCACTCGCCCCTTATCATTCCAGTAATGAGGAATTCTAAACCTTTGAAGCTGACGAAACCCCATCTGTCTTTGGTATCAGGAATTGGCGAGTGTACGTTAGCCTGCTATCGATGTCTCTGTTCGTTCACGATGCTTGTTTGTAGAGGTATCCTCCACTTCGTTGCAACCTCCAAACACGTGTTCTTATAGACAGGTCTGGTGTTACAAAGATACCCGATATATCCACCTAAAAACACCTTTCAAGTGCCAAAAAATAAACCGCAAATGTAATGAAGAAAACGTTCGAACAAAATAGGCTTTCTTTACTTTGGTAGTCCGATGAAAGATATGTATGCTTTCAATTTCCAGTCTGATATTTTGCCAATACACAGACAGCTTGAACGGTTTCTATACGTACGTCTATCGCTGTGCGTCTTACAGGAAACAAAATCCTAGTGCTGCATTAATGTTAAGTCATGTTAAGCGTTTGTTCTGTATTAACATTTGTTCAAAATCATATTTTTTCAACGGGATTTGGATAGCTTATGAACAGTATAAATTCTGCATTTATCAATTCTATATAAATTATATACATGAATGTTGTGTCTTTTTTGTACTAACGTTTCTTTACAAATTTATTCAGAACTATATTATATTATTTAGGAAGATAAGAAAGTCTGCATATTAGCAAATCGTTCGAATTTTCACCGAAACAGGGTATAATAACGGGTCAATAAACAATGCCAGTCAGTTACATATTAATTCTTAACAATGTATACATGTAATAACAAAAAAGTCGTGTTTCAAGTCCATTTTGTTGAAGACTTCACCCTATAACATTGTTCTCCTTTGCATCAGTTTTATTACATATTTTGTTATATATATAGCAACTCTAAAAAAGAAAAGTGTATATAGCGGGCCATATCTGCCGATAATCATCGGAATAAACATGAATGTTTCTGTCAAGAATATGAATAACATTCCTTGCTTTCACAGGACGGCTAATGAGCCACCCACACGATCAGAATCGGTTAAGGTATTCGAGTCAGGCATCAAATGATAGTAAATGGAATGTTATTGTAATAGCATCCCTGACTCTTGCACCTTTCTCTCCTTGAGATGGTCAGTAAAAATAAGCAGAGGGAATAACTCTGGGAAGAAAAACAGCTTTGATGTTATTACAGACTGCGGTATTTCTCAGGTAGACTTACAACAAGGTACACCTGCCGCATTCCTATACAGACACTTGCCATTATCGGGTTTCATAGTTTAGTTTTCTTTTCCCACCGATCTACCGATCTCTGACACACAACAACGAGAAGTCCAACACATGTTGTTGTTGCAACGTGCTTAGGTCGCCAAGAAAAAATGTGTTCAGATGGCAATGTCGAGAGATTCTGTGTTTCCACGTGTTGCTGGGCTAGCTAGAATTGTCCTGGACCTTTCCGAACTGTTATGATACTTAGGCCTACAAGACGAGGGAAATAATGCTCATGTGTTCATCATGCGTGCCTTCTTAGATCTCGTATTAGTATCTTGGTATTGAAGGCACGGTCGTATTATTGTAGCATAAGAGGCCAGTGCATTTCAAATATATTAAAAGATTAACATTTCTCGCAAGACAACCCATTATAAGATAATTGTGACAGCGTCCTTGTTGTTAGAACACATTGTTATAATTCACATTTATAAACGTATAACTTGGACCAAGATTACTAACAAACTATATAAATGAACACTGTGTCCACGGTAACCCTTCTAACATAATTCAGACCAAAATCCCAAAACAAAGATCAGAAATCAAACATACTGTTGCAGCCTGTATAAATAATGTATCAACACAGTATATACTTTTTGAATGTTATGAAGCCTCTTTGTTCCGGCACAACGTGAATGTTTACCATTGCAAGAATACATAAAATAAATAAAAACAGACAAACGTTTTCAAACAATACACAAGATTACGAAAGGAACACAAATTCAATCCCCAGTGTCTGTTATGTATATGTTACGATGCACATGTGAAATAGTTGTGTTGCTATAGAGAGTAGTCGGCAAGATGGCGATTGTTTAGATGTTTGCTTCCGGCAGACAGTGTACCATCTCACCCTGTTACATAACATAGATAATCAGTGATGGCAGAGGTATCTACTTCCTAAACAAACTGCATTTGCCGAGTCTGGCTTAACAACATGACTAGACTGAGTGGGCATGGGAAAGGTGTAGCGGTTTACCCCGTCTTGGAATCATAACGTTAGCATAACGGTCAGTCCAATGCCTGGCAGATGGTAACTGTGGAAGGCAGAGAGTTCAAGCAGCAGCCTTTGTAGTTGCGGATGAAATGGTATTGCTAAGCCTCGATAGCCATCTGACTGTACCATGTTTGCAGGTCAGAGCACAGATAAGTGTGATAAGGCGCATCTGCTCTGGAGGGTTGGGGAGCGCACAATGTTGATAGGGTTCGATAGGGGTGATCTTCTCATCAGATGAACTAGCGGGTCTCAAGCTGTGATCTCGACAGACTTCCCGCCAACAATCTCTATTTGACATGAGCTACTACAAACTACACTAGATTAAAAGCTTAAACTCTTGGACATCACACGGTGCGTGGCTATAAGTTCTAATGGACTATGCATACTCACACACAGCAAATTAAGCAATTGATTCGTGCTTTACACTTTACTTCAAGCCACAAATTGAATGGGCCGTCTCTAGCACTACAAAATGACGGACCTTTTCATTCCACATGTGTCTGAAATACGTATTGTACACTCTAGTAACATTTATTAAAACAATATTAATACGTAGCACCCAAATCATCAGCGTCTTGTATGTACGACCGAGTCTATGATGCTTATATCTATGACTAAAACATATATTCGTGTACCCTTTCATAATAAACTAAGCCAGGTTTAATTGACAATATATTCTCTTCAAAAGAGCCTGTTAACTTTATAAGCACCACAGACATGTGATTATACATATCGTTCCAACATAAAATGGGATTTAAGTATACATGCATTTTGCTCTAACCATATCTTAGTCTAATCTACAGTCTTGTTTGAATGAATGTTTAGTAAAAGTTCACGTCATATATATTTTTATTGACAGTTGATTCGAATGATACACGAGAATGTCTATTTGTTCTTCGTTAAAACTGTGGGCAGGTTCCCAAATGACATGAAATTGCCGCGAACTGTATCGGTAAACACGCGCCAAGGGCCAATTTACGTTGAGATCTGTCAACGTGACTCTCAACGTTTTACGCCATTTTGACAGTTCTATGAAAACTGTGTTGACGAGGGTACTCCATCCGTGGTGGCTAGTTATTTTATACTCTTCTTTTAGATCATAAGAAGAAAGTGATACTGTTGTTACAACACGGTGTTGTTCTCGGTGTCTTTTGACAAAACTCTCTTTGCACAGAATAAACGAATTGTGCATTAAATATAACCAACCTAATATACTGTTTTCCCTAACGACCTAGACTCATGTCAGACTCTTGCCTTTAGCGAGGCTGTAACAAGTTTTCCATTATAACTACAGAGGAACAACAAACAACGCAACAGATTTTTTCTTAGCTGTCATTCAGTACTCTTGCATAACTTCAGTTCATATTTCACTTAGAGCTGTCACTGAACGAGGCATCGGGACTGGAGAACAAACACTCTCCTCTCGAAAGAACTTTTCCACTCGGAGTAACTGAGAGCTAATTTAATGAATCGCCGGGCTTCAGTTATTTACTGTTCCCATAAACAACTGCTGCAGTGTTAACTAACATCAACCAATGTATGTTGATCTTCGAAAAGAGAATTCGTTATACAAGAGCTCCAACAAACATCCAGTATGTGTTGTTCTAATACTAACACACGTATCAAGCCAGAGAAACGGGCAAGTTCCTGGTCCCTTTGAAGGCATCGCATGTAGCAGTAATGTGTAAACTGTCCAATAAATTATGTGACAGATTTTGCTTTAATATTTGAGAACATAGAACATCTGGTGAAGCCATGTTTGCAAACAACATGCTAGATGTCTGTTTTTCACCACATTTCTTCGTTTTGAAAGCAATATGGGATATTATTTGCTCTTTCTCAGAAGCCTTACATATGCCTGATTTTAAAAAAAATATTTCGAAGGATTATCACTTAGTTGATCCTACATATTGTACAATTATCAATGTATCGAAAAGTCTAACTTCATGCTTTACAACCAGATGGCACACAAATAAGCCTACATTTTTATGGTTCAGCTTTTGTTGTCAAGGTACTGATTTTCAAAATCAAATCTCAAAATTGAAATTATAGCTTGTCGCACTGTTATATTAAGTAACTTGTCAGGAAAAAAGATTACAAATGTTAAAGAGCACAAGTTTAAACTTTCTCAAGTGCCATATTTTAATATTTTTATGTCAAAGATTTTTTTGATTTTTTTTTTCGAAACTTCAAATTACACAACGTCTCATATTTCAAGCCTAATCACGACTGTAATGGAATCGCAGTCCGATTTTCTCACTTTTTCGTCACATGTGCACGTGTCTAAGTTATATATCCGCGTAATGCATCAGTTTAATTTAGCTGCCATATCTAACTCATGTGCCACCAAATGTGTCAAAATCTAGTATTTACCGAAACATAGCAGAGGACTTGACAGCTTCATCATCAGTGTCTATTACGTGAGAAGATAAACGAAGTAAGCTTCTTTTCGCCCTGAGATTCGATAAAACATCTCACAGGGTCTGGACCCCTGATGATATACTGATGCGTTAAGTGTCAAATAAGGCGTGGCTAATCGGAACCTCTCTTAAGTGCTCGCCCCCCTCTGTGACATTAACAGGATGACCCTCCGAGTTAATAAACTAAACTGCCCTAATAGGATCTTGAAAGAGTCTGCAAGATATCTAAGTCATGCACCCAAATTTAAATTCAATCTGAGTGTTTCTTTTGCATGGTCTTAGACTTGAGTACTGCCTGACGGGAAATCGTATTCTTATCAAAAAATTAAAGTAATGTAGACGAAACTGTGGTTTGTTATAACTAGGCTAGTAAAATAAGTTCGAATGAAAACGCTAGAAAGCCCTGAAATTATCCCCTCTAACAATGAGGTCTATTGAATAAGATTTTTAAAAATACAACAGCCGAAAACCAGATATTGTGTTTCTGACGGATGGCAAGTTTTAATCATGCTAGTCGTCGAGACAGTATTTAGCAGTGAATGTCTTGCTCTTGGAATATTTTTTTTGAAACATCAAGAGCAATGTAAAATATGTTCTGGAAGGGTGGTCCAATTATAAAACCAGTTGCTGAGATTACGCCTGGCTTTGTAAATAATTATATGTATGCCATAAGATAATTTTGTTTTCGGATGATTTATTTTTCTGAATCTTTGCCAGAAAGAGTATTGGCAAAGTTTATTCCAGACTATTTTCTTGTTTACCCTATTGCTAGTTGTCCGAAATCGCAAATTAACATTAATCAATTTCTAATCTTGATGTATTCTATATATCGTGCATTTCCTTGAATTTCAAACAAGCTGAATGGAATTTCTGTTTATTGACCAAATACTATTCAGTCATAAACAGAGTTCCAACCCACAAACTAGGAACTGTTTACTCGACAGACTAACACAACTTATTACTTTATGGATTACAACCTCGGGTTTATAAAGAGGTGATATTAGATATCGAAACACTGCACCAATAAAAAAAAAAACATAAGTTGAAATCCATAAAGTTATGTTTTATAGTGTCTCGCCTTCTAGATACCTCTCAAAGAAGATCAACACTTATATTTATAGCAGCTTGTTGGGGCTCTCTATTGGCAGGATTTTGTAAAGCCAAGATCAGAACAAATCTAACAAAAAACGCCTTGATTAAACTTACGTCAGTTCTTTCGTGTAGGGTGTTTTTCTCCCTGATAGTTCAAAGGACTATACCTCTCACAAACGACCTTCAGTGAAGCAACAGTCACTGTTTACTTGACATGTACAAAAAATGTCAAACAGCTTAACTCTCAGATCTTCATGTCATTCTATAGCTGTGTAAGCCGAGTACGAGAGGTGAATGGTAGAGACAGGACTTAAACTCCACACCAATTGTATAGGGCCTACAGACTTTTAGTTTCTGTCCTCGCAACTTAACGCAACAAACGTCTTTCATTTTAAGTCAAAATTTACGATTATTGGATACCAAAGTAAAATTAGACATTTGAGTGTAAGACATATAGTATTCTTTATTGCATCCTTGCATTTTTGTTTTTTCGCCTATTCTATATAGAATACATGTAGAAGTTAATATCATTCCCGTCAGCCGATTAGCTCTTGTAGTGGAGCTGTCAATAACAAAATACGAATCCAGTCTATTGACCTATTACAAATTTGATATACTATACACATTATTTGAAATCAAACCTCTGTGTAAGCCGACATTTAACTGGTATTAAAAGATTTTATCAATGTTGACAATACAATAAAGAGCTCATTCTAGTGATATGGAGCGCTGCGTTTCTATATATATATCTTTTTAACATTATATAATTTGTTAATAAAGGAATTGTCACAAAATAGCCTTAATAATTTTGAGAATTAAATGTCAAATCGTTCAGATATATGGCTTGTCGTTTTAACAACACTAGTACTGATTGTTAAATGATGACAGTTAGTCATTTTGTGGTGTAAGTACATTTACTTGATACGGATAATAATCGATAAATCCCCCAGGTGACCAGAAAGTCCATTGCAACACAAATCGATCAACGTTCGTCTCTTTTCCAATTTAAAGTACACTGGCGGGTCGAACATGACATGGAGCTATTCGGGCATATCTGCACTAACATGTATCTTTCTCTTTCTTTCTATACTTTCTTTTTTTGCCTTTTATACAACGAAAGAGAGACGAGCTTCCGATCACCAGTAGACACGATGGTCTTTCTGAAGACAGGG
>JAVFBZ010185348.1:0-15012 GCA_032466195.1 Katharina tunicata
TGTATCTTTGTTTTCCGCTGATCTACACGTCCTTGAATACCATCAAATTTACATTGATATTTGGGTTTTGCGTTTCTGTTTTTTGAAGAGTGTATTACAAACGGATCTTATACTTGAAGAGACTACCTTATTTATCAGGGCCTTCTGTTGAAATACACCGCGGGTAAATAAGTGACATTTCAACACAGACAAGCAATCAATTCGATTGTTAAGATTGCGCTGTAACACTCTTGAAATGAAGATTTCCTCTAAATGTCAGAATCTTTTCTCTTCAAACGTGTTCGACTTTGTGAGTATTGATTTAAAGGCCCATACAACACATACAATTTTAGATATCATTAAACTCACAAACACAGAAATAACACTGCAATCAGATATTTTCAAACTAACTCATTTATTAATAATGTTTATGTATAGGCTTGTGCACTGTATCGAAATACTTTCGGTACACCTATTTATTTGCTAAAACCATCATACTAAATGAAAGATGAATGCCAATATCAAATGAAAGGATTGTTTTGCATAGATTTGAATAAAAGAGGAATTATTCTGGTTTTACCCTTGAATCCGATCTGTCTAGCAGTTAACAAACTCATCAAATAATTACTTAAACATGTAAAATAATCAGTTAGACATGCTGTATATACTGACATACATGTAACCCGTGTTTGTATTAAATGTCAATTTGCCATCTTCTCCAGCTCTGTGGGATTGTTTTAAGCGCATAAACAGCTCGTTTTAGGGGGAAACTTGGAGTCGATAATTTGTTCGGCGATAAATAGTTGCTAATGTAGACAGGTAATAGGAGCACTATTATAGGTGCAAAACTATATAGATTGTAATGTCAAACTCAATAAAAAAAGCGAAGCAAAAAGTAAATCCGGAATTCACCTAATATTGCTACACTGATTGTTAACTCTATCCAATGTGGTACGTTCAATTTAAACAAAAGACAGCTAATTCCTTAGTTATATCACTTAATTTGTAATTATATTGAAAGGAAGAACGTTAAACTGTGCCGTGTGTAAGGCCACAAATTCCTCCTCTTCTACAATGGCCTTTAATGAAAATAAATTGGTCAGTTTTTACAACAAACCTGCTAAAAAAGTGATTGAGCTTTTGATTCTGGGTTTTGTATTCAATTTATAAAAATATATACATTTTTCTCCAATAATCATTCAAATATTTCTTTGGATTCCAATTTTTTCCCCTAGATTGATTAATTTGGGCACAGTTTTCTACGCTGTTTTGTAGTTTGTATTATTTTTTTCTGACCAAGTTTCGCTTCACATAAGAAAGTCAAAGAGTTTATTTGAGAAAACATCAAATGACATTTGAAGTGGCTCGTTCGATATATTATTTAATCTACGCCAACAAATTCCAACCCTTGTCAATAATAACTGCACCATAACCCAATCTTCTCATCGATGTAAAATCTGTGTCAACATGTCTGTGTTTGTTCAATTAATTTCTAGGTAGATATAATGTGAAATCATTCAAATACAGAGCGTCTACAAATATATCATATATGGCTTGCGAGCAAATGTTAAAGGGATCATGTCCACATTCTGGTCGTCTGTGTATCCAGAGCCCTCAGATGACTTTCCCGTCTAAGATCAGCTGTAATTTCCATTCTGTCAAGTAGATATGATGTGAGATTGCTATGTCTAATTTTCATCAGATACCAGAAAACGTCTCTCCCAAACACTGCCAGCTCTAGAAGAAACTTTCACAACTGGTGGTGTCGTGTGAAGGCTCCGTGGTTGAGCGTTGGACTACAGAGCCCTCTTCACTGTACCCGGAATAAGTTTGATCGCCCTGTGGGGGAGTTTTCCGATGGCTGCGGAGTTCGCGGGGTGGTTTTACGAGGCTTCCTTCCGGTTCTTCACCATACACCGGAAAGGCGACTGTTGTCCATAGATCTGAGTAAAAGTGAAATTAATTAGATTTTAACCTTTGAATCTGATCATTCTAGCAGTTTAAAAATTCATTAAATGAATACTTAAACGTGTCAAATAATCAGTTGGACATGTTTAAAAACAAATATACATGTAACCCTTGTTTGTATTGAATGTACTGTTGCTGTCTTCTTCCAGCTCTGTAGGATTGTTTTAATTGCATAGACAGTTCGTTTGGAAATGTGATGATTTTGGGGGAAAAGTTGGCGTTCATAATTTGTTCGGCGATAAGTAGTTGCCAGTGCAGAAAAGTAATGGGGGCAATTTTATAGGTTTCTCCACGGATTGTACTGTCAAAACTCAATAAAAACATAGAAATAAATAAGGAATGCAACTAATATTGTTACAATAATTGGTTACTCAATCCAATGTGTTACGTTAAAAATATCTGCTAACTCAAAAAGTAACTGCGCTTAAATGGTTCAATTTTAAGATAATTCCTTATCACTTAATTTGTATCACTTAATTTGTAATAACATTGAAATGTAGACCTCTAAACTGTGCCGTGTACAAATTTCTCCCCTCCCGCAATGGCAATTTATGAAAACAAATTGGTCAGTTCTCACAGCAAAGTAATTGATCACTTTTAGATTTTACTAACTTACACTTTTAATTTATTATATCAGCATGGTATATCTCCGGGTTTAGTCTTCAATTTATAGAAAAATATACATTTTCAGCAATAATCATTCAAATGATTCTTTTGTTGAATTTCAATATTTTCCCTTCAGATTTATAAATGTGTGCAAAATTGTGCTTTGAAATTTGTATTATTTTGTCTGGCAAAGTATCGCTTCACATAAGAAATTTATTTTTTTTCTCTCATTTTTGTATTCATCTGACGGCTTTTCAAGCAGAGCTGAAATATTAAAGTTCAACAAGAACAAGAGATATCTGGTAGAGGAATATTATTATCCTGTTATGTAAGATTAGGAAAGCCGAATATCACTTTTGATGATTTTGTGGAATGAAACTTTGGTAACACAATATCTTTTTTGCATTTTCAGATTTTTTGTGAATACCCAGCTTACAAACCATTCTCTTCGTGGAGACAACGCTGTGATAAATGAGAAGAGAGAAAACCTCCTGTGTGTTATCTTAAAATAATAAGACTAATTTGAAGCTGTATAAACGGAAGTCTGTCATTGCCTTAACCAAGTGTTATGCTGTTTTATCAGAGCGTGCGATGATAACAATAGCAGGACGTGAGATGACTACCAATGGCCCACTTATGTCTACCACCAGGTCAAATTAGCTGACAAAATTATAGCTTACTTCCCAAAAGACACACACACAATTGACGCAGCTTATGTTTTTCAAAGTAAGACCTTATAAATAAATAGATAGTCATACATTTGAATAGAAAATGAGAAAAATATAGAATTTTACTATGACATTTCTGGGACAGACGACAGTAGAAGAACCAATTCTTGGGGGGAAATGTTGCACCCACATAATAATTTGTAGTTTTCACCAAGCTGCACTTGTTGCAACTGTGTGATTGTATTTGATTTCAAGTAAAACTGAAAATTTTAATCCAAGGCAGAAAATATTGAAATTATGAGTTAAATAAATAAATAAATATGATTTGTATGCGAATGTGGCATTGCATAAGGAAAAGAGATATAATTGTAAATTTCTATTTTATACAAAGAATAGACCTAAACAACAATTAGCAAAATCTAATAAAAATGTTACTACAATAAATTGTTTATACATCATACAAAAACAACGCCATTATATTTCTAGGAAGATCAATAATAATCTTCAATATTCTCAATTATATATTAAATCATATAGTTTTGGCCATGAAATCATAAACACTGAAAATAAAAGGAATTCTTTTTTTATATTTTAAGAAGAAGTGTATGAAAAGTATTTAATTACTTGTTCAGAAAATTTATTTCCGCAGGAATATGTCCTAAATAAAATGTAAGTGCAATCTGCCGGTCTTTATACAAACTGAAGAGCTGGAGTTTCAAACACAATACACAGCCAGACAGTGAGCTTTCTAAAAGAGGAGTAATTAAGAGGTAAATCTGGACACCTCATTGAAAAGCTCTTGAGATGCATATCCACATCTAAAGAAACATTATAGAAGCTTTCGAACAATTCCTCTAGATTTGGATTTCCTTATTAATACTTTATTTAGCCATTTTTAATCTTTTCTGATTTTACATTTTGCGCATTTCTTAGCCCAACTTTATTTTCATTGTCATTCAACAGAGAAAGCTGATAAGTTTATTTTGAGGGAAGGCGTACTTAAATGAACCCTTAAGACACCAGCCAAATTGATTGATATCTGTATCGCAGGTCCCATTAAGCTTTTTAAGATAATGGATAACTAAATGACAAAATATGCATGCGGAATAATTGTTTCAAACCCAAGCAGAATTCACCTGAAGCGATCTTGGATCCCATGATCTTCCGAGGCCTTGGCGGGAGCTGGACCATGGCCTTTTGTCAGGTGACGAAGGACTTACGTGAACCAACGAAGATCGCTCTTCAATGATCATCATAATTGACAACAAAACTAATTATATGTGCATACTCGCGCATAATCATTTAGTTTTGATAACAAACAGAATATTAATCGAATATATATATATCCTGGTGCAGGCAAGCAAACATTTCTTTCACTACATTTATACAAAAATATATATTTCTAAAAAATATTTACAAAGACTAGACTCCGAACTCGTTTATAGCACCTTTTTAATTGTGTGGACCTAATGAAAATTATACGCCAGTACGTTCAGACCCAAACAAAATTCTACAATAGCGCCTCACAAACAGAGTATACATGTATTGTATGCCCTACATTTGACTGTTTTGTCATCTTTGAAAATTAAACAGATATGCTTGTAATTGATTTGTTTAAGTTAAAAATTCTTATAGCTATCAACCATGCTTGTAATAAGTATATTGCTGACTCTCAGAATTTCTCCATAATCAATTTATTATTTTCAGCACAGTCTATAACACCCCGAATGTGCTGGTATTCGGGTGGTATTCGAATATGCTGGTATCTACCTTTTTATTGTGGAACTTTCTCAACATGATAGTTATACGAATAAATGCGACACAGTAAAACCAACATGATAATAAAATATAATGTGGCTTAACCATCATAGATATCTAAAGAACGGGATGAGTAATATTCGACCAGCAATGTACTGAAGATAGCTTTCTGAATAATACGTGCTGAGGTTATGTTCTGATGAATTATACTGGTTGAGAGCTGATCGTCTGACAACATCTCCCTGGGTTAATGAGCACCACATGAGATTTATTCAGTAAGGACATGAAGACAATTTGGATATCTGAGAGGACACAGATCCAAACAGCCATAACATCGTCATGCGGAAGAAGTTTTTTAAGCAAATACTGCCTGGATATTTGGACATTTTATCAGCAATAGCGAACGAGAGGGAGCAATAGAAGGCAATAAAAAGGTGGGCAATACATGATGATGTAAATTCTCAGGTAAGGGCATGGGGGTTAGGGGTAAACCGACTATTTGTGTAGTTTTGAGGCGATGACTTTGCCAAACCACTATACATAGTTTTGCATCCACAATAGGATAAAAAAAAAATGGCTGAAGGTATTCAAGTGAAACGGAGAATCGTGCACAAAGAGTTTAGTGTAGGGGGCACTAAAGTCATCGGAGTTGACAAAACAATGACATGGAAGTACCTCTTGAAAAACTCATCAAGGTCGTGTACCACAGCCTGTATTTAATTTTTCCGATAGATTCTGGACTCCATCCACATAGACCCCTTGACAGTCCGCAAAGGCACTGTGAATGGTCACACGAGAAACAAACATACATCACACATGATTTACCCGTCAAAATATGATCAATATTTTCTGGCAGTAAAGCCAGCGGGAGACTCATGATGAGAGGACGAAGACGGTTGTTGTGGAATAAAACAACTGTTACAATCGACAAAACGTACAAGCATAACTCATCGAAAAAGCATACGGTCAAAAACTCCAGGACCCTTAAGCCAAAACTGGCAAAATTCAGATTTGATTAAATCTCTGAGAGGCAAGTATTTGTCATATAATATTCATGAACTTAAAAAGACGATGTTTGCCATGCCATTAATTGAAAAAGGGAACTTCCTGTGTCTTGGTGCTCTCTGAGTTAAGGGGAATCAGGAAGCCGATTCGTTGTGACTTCCTGTTTTGAGTCCTGTCCATATCCTGTGGAGTCCTTCTCTGTTGCCAATTCCGTTGAGTGTGATTGGCTTAACGCGCCGTAAAACCTCTATCAGTCAGTTGTATCGTATTATCAGCGATATGTACTGAGGAAATGGTGTCAAAACCTTACTGATGTAAACAAAAAACTGTACCATTTATTAGAGTTATCAGGAAATTATATCCGTCAAACTTAATTAAAACCAGACAAAAAATTGTCTTTCCGTTGCAGTAAATGTACTAATCAGTTTGTTCACCATGTGACAAAGCCGATGATCTGTGTAACTGGATGGGAAGCAGTGTAGACAGTGGGCTGACTGACAATCTCCTCACTTGTCTAAGGTGATATATTACTCAATTCTACTAAGACGTCCTGATGACTTCATATTGGATTCATCCTATACACATCTGGCCTACAAAGGCGACAAACACTCACCTAGCAGACCAAAGGCCAACAGAGAGGCAATCGCTCTAAATCAATCCCACAATCCAATTACACACATATTTTAAACTCTAGCAAATAGTCTGTTATAGAAAGCCCAAGAGTTGTATATCAGACTGCAGTCAAGGGCTTAAACTGACCCGTAGAAAATAAAGACTGATCTGACATTTGTTCCGCAAAGGTTACCGTCTTTTTTGACGATCAACATCAAGTGCTTACCCAAGAAAATCGGCGATTCAACAGTTTCATTCCATTGAGGCGTTTTCTGACTCTGTAAATCTTCCCTTGCTACAAGAGCTCAGCACGCCTCATTACAGAAGAGCGCATATCTATTACTCTGTAATTGTATTCCTTACCAGTATCTATATAAATCTCCAGGCATCAAATGTATCTACTATCATAAAATGCTGTTTATTTAGCAATGAATTGTGTATATTGTGAGTTTTCTTTATCCGCTTACAGTCAGAATAACATTGCAATATTACATTTGAAATCAGCCTGAAATCTTTGACCGAGCGCACAGACAGTTCCCGCCAAACACCAGCTTTTGGACTGTGTCATCACTTGCTGACTAAGTTTAATTAAATCATCCCCAATAACCTTCAGAAGTAAAAGTAAGTTATATTAAGTAACAGAGAAGAGTCGTTGGCTGTGTCCAACAACTGATTTAGCCATGATTCCGATTAGGCTGATACTAGTTGTGGCACAGAGAGTCGTTCATGGTGCCCGGTAATGGATTAAGCCACGGATCAGATTAATTTTATAATAGTTATGACGGAGAGGAGTTGTCCCCGGTATCCAGTAATGGTTTTAGCAACGGCTCAGATTAAACTCATATACTAGTTGTGGCAAAGAGAGTCGATGATGGTGTCCGGTAACTGAATTAGAAACGATTCCGATTAGCCTGATAATAGTTGTGACTTAAAAGAATATTTTACGGTGGGTAGTATTGGATTTAGCCACGAATCAGGTTTGGTTGCAGAGAGGAGTTGTTCACTGTACCCATTGGATTTAGCAACGGCTCAGATTAAGCTAATAATAGTTGTGGCAGAGAGGAGTCGTTCGAGGTACCCAGCTATGGATCTAGCGACGGATCAGAATGGACTTAAGATAGTTGTGACAGAAGATTTATTCACGGTGTCCAGTAATGGATTTAGCCACGGATCAGTTTAATTTGATAAAAGTTTTGACAAAAGGGTCGTTCACAGTGCCCGGTAATGGATTTAGCCACGGATCAGATTAGATTTAGTTGTGACCGAGAAGAGTCGTTCACGGTGCCCAGTAATGGATTTATCCGCGGATCAGATTAATTTGATAAAAGTAATAACAAAAGGGTCGTTCACAGTGCCCGGTAATGGATTTAGCCACGGGTTAGATTTAGCTTATAATAGTTATAACAATGAAGAGTCGCTCACGGTGCCCAGTAATGGATTTAGCCAGGATCAACCGTATCACACAACAAACGTCATAACTATGATGAAATCCTGACAAATAGAGGAGGTGTTCAACCATGTCACATAAAACACAATAGATATGATGTAAGCCTGAAGACAGGTTGATTTTCCACCTCTGGTTTAAAATCACTTGATTTACTATGGTACCTTCTTGTTTAACACATCCCTGAGAGTAAATCATGGGGCATACACAAAGTCTTTTATATTAACGGAAATAGGAATTATTGAGTTACATTACAATTAAAGTTATCTTGTTTTCTTTATACTTACTTTGAAGATTTTCAACAAAATCCCCGCTTCGGGCAAAATAATCTTGTAGTTTTTAATCAAACTACTCAATTATTTTAGTTATATTTTGTTTTCTATATTTCTTCATAACGAGAAAAGTTATTGTAAAGAAACTGGATTTCATATCATTTAGATAATGTAAAAGTGATCGGTTCGCAGTTCTTATTGCATACGTTGAGGTAATGTTTTATTGCAAAATATTTCAGTCACAATTTAAAAAAAAAAAGATTCTTGCTGAGATTTTGAGATGGTGAGATATTGAGATTGATTCCAGAATTTGATCACAGTTATAGTTTCGCGAACAACAAATGAGATGTACTGTAACGGCTGTGGGTACAATAAAAAATGTTCCTTACATTCAATATCATTCTGCAAGCCTTGCTGGTGAGAGATTTATGAGAGTTTTCCCACTCAAATGGTCCCATTCCTCTCGGTCATCAATACATAAAAAATATGTCCGGGATAATCTATGTTTGTTGTGTAACAGCAGGAGCCATTACTGCTAAAGTCAATCCCAAGCAGGACTTTCTCTCGCACAAGAACATGACTGCCGTGTTTTACACATTTAATCGATCCAGGGCAAGCCAATTTACAGGAGGCGTAATTAATCTTAATTACAAGAGAGGCGTACAGGTGGAGGTAGTGATTATTGCGTATTACCATGACAGGCCACGTATTCAAGCCAGATGTATAATATGACAGACCCTTAGACAATGGCTTTTTCTGCACTTTACATTGGAAGAAACAGACGTCAACATAGAGGTATGTTTAATTAAAAAGATTACAGTAGAAATTAGCACAAGTCTAGTGTTGAAATGAAAACGCATACGTATCATTGTTGCCAAATGTCAAGCTGAAGATAAATTATTGCATTTTGTTACAATCATACACTGTATCTCAATGGACATCCCAGTCAATGAGACTCAATGTTGCAAAGTAACAAACAGAGGTCAGAATGAGATGAATCTGTCATCAAAGCCACATATGTGAAAACCCGTCAACTGCAGAGTTTCTTTAGGTTTTAATTATATCGAAAGATCAGTGGACTTTCTCTCCTAAAGTGATGTGCCTGCCCAATAAATGATAAAATACAAGACGACCAATATACGAATATTAGGAAGAAACAAGACAAACAGTTACCCTTATCAGCATATCAAAAACAAATCTGGCTCGTGTTTCTATTTGGCTTTAGCAGTTTCAGATAAACAAAAACCATATACTCTTTTGTCCAGTTATCCAAAGGCTCCAAGCCAATTTAACACTGTGTATAACAGAGCTATGAACAATTGTTTATGCTTGGAGCAGGTAAGAGATGTATATGCTTTAGCTCAACTCCTGTAATCTCTCAAATTCATCAATAGTTCGTACCATGAAGAAGGTTAGAGATGTATATGCCTTAGCTCAACTCCTGTAATAATCTATCAAATTCATAAATATTTCATTAAATGGTTCATCTCTAATCTGGTAATAATATATGAAGACTTCTACAGTGATTTAAAAGACAAGAACCTGGATAATATAAACTCACGTAACTAAAACCAATTTAATAAACACTTCAATTCATAGGAGAATATCCACAGAAAAAAGAAATTGTAAGCAATGTACTGTCCGTAATATGGACGTCTTCGTAACAAAAGATAGGGTATAAATTCCATTTGTGTGAAGGGCTATTAGCAACCTTAAACCCTTGTGGGCCCATAAGTCAGATAGATACAGAGGGGGTGTTGTTTCTGACATTTGGGATTTCTCTTTGGTCAGATCAAACCAAACTAAGTGTAAAAGGGCAAATTTGCTGTAGTCAGGGAGCAGTGCCCAGACAATAATTACTCGCAAGCAGAAATTATCTAAAGAAACGGAGCAAATCAGAGATAATTTCCTTGCTACAGCCCTGTATTTCTCGAGAGAAATAAACCCCCTACTTTACCATGAGAGTAAATTAACTATTTGCCCGCAGCCATACCAAATCCACAGAGGGAATAAAGAAAGTATGCTAGTTGTCGTACATCGCAAGGTTAACCGATAAGAACTCTCTTATCATCACCAGTTAGGATGTGGACACTGCATGTTTGTGTGTCATATGTATGCATGTCAGTGTATGTTCTTAAATTATATGTTTTTAAAATAAAGTTTTAGTGTCCTATAACATTGCTCCTATTGAATGATTGTTTATTTTTTGGGTTTAAAGCCGTACTAAAGGCTACTTTACTCATCTGACGGCGTGTCGGCCAAATGGGTGAAGGAAACCACCCGTGACAACACTGCCTAAAGCGATCTTGGATCCCACGAGCTTCCGAGCCATCCGAGGCCTTGGCCACCATCGCCTATTGCCACATCTTACGTGAACGGAACAAATTGCCCAGACCGCTCTGCAGTGAGCGTCATTGTTATAAACACTAATTATAGGTGCATAATTGATCGGCTAGTTTTGATTATAAACCGAATATTAGTCGAATTTTACCACGTTCCTTCCATTTGTGTATCACGACTAGATAGCGAACTCGTTCATAACACCTTTCCAAGTGTGCGGACCGAAACAAAATCGCTCGCCAGTCCAAACAGAACAGACCGTGAAGAATGTCTACAACATCACCACCCAAATAGAGTAAGCATGTACCTATACTTTTGACTGTTGGTCATCTTTGAAAATTAGGCAAACTTGTTATGCTATGGATCTATTGAAGGTCAACATTTAAACAGCTATCAAACATTCTTGTAATACATATATTGGTGACTTTCAAAATTTCTTCACAATCAATTTAGTATTGTCATCACCGAGTCTATAATACCCCAGTATCTACCTTCTTATTATTGAACTTTCTCAGCGTTTACTATCATCGATAGCTAAAGTACGGATGAGTAATATTCGTCCAGCTGTGTATTGAAGACAGCTTACTGTATAATATATGTTGAGGCTATGTTCTGATGGGTAATATTGATAGAGAGCTCATTATCTGACAATATCACCCTGAGTTAATGAGCGCCATGTGAGATTTATTCAGCAAGACAATCTGGATATTTGAGAGGACACAGGTCCAAACAACCATAACATGGTCATCAGGGACTATTTTATGGGGAAGAAAGCTATTTAAACATATACTTACTAGAAAGTTGGATAGTTAAGCGGCAACAGTGAACAAGAGCGAACAATAGAAGGCAAGAAAAAGGTGGGCTATACATGATGTGTCAATTCTCAGGTAAGGGCATGGGGAAAGGGGTCACTGTCTAAGTGTGTAGTTTCGAGGCAACAACAGGTGACAGTAAAGTCTGACTGATTGATTGTAACATATATTGGAATCAGTAACCTACAACAGGCGATGACTTGGCCAAACCACAATTTTATAGTTTAGCATCCACAATAGGATACAAATGGCAGAAGGTGTTCCAGTGAAAAGGATAATCGTGCACAAATGAATTGAGGGTAGGGGGCACTAAAGTAATCAGAGTTGACAAAACAATGACATGGAAGTAACTCATGAAAAGTTCATCGAGATTGTATTACAGAGCCTGTATGTAATATCTCCGGCAGATTCTGGACTCCATCCACATGGGCTCTCTGACACTCAGCGGAGGTCCATGTGAGTGGTCACACAAGAAACAAACAGACATTACCTGATTATCCGGTCAAAGTATGATAAATATTTTCTGGCAGTAAAGCCAGCTGGAGACTCACAATGGGTGGACGAGGACGGTTGTTGTAGAATAAAACAACTACCATATTTGACAAATCAAACACGCATATCTCATCAAAAATGCATACGGTCAAAACTCCAGGAACCTGAGGCCAAAACTGGCCAAATTCAGATTTTATTAAATCTCTGAAAGGCAAATATTTGTCAGATAATATTCATAAAAAATTCATCAGAAGATAAACAAAGGCCTATGTGAAATTGAAATTGATAACTTCAATAGAAAATATGAAAAAGTTCGGAATACTGTAAACATTAATTTCATGTCATGGCACAAAGACCAAAGAGAAAATTTCAATATCGTTTTTTTTTCTAATATGCGTTTTGATAAAAAGAATGCAATTAATGTCACACAAATTGTATTGAGAAATAAGTAGAAAATGAAATTGAATATTTGTGCTATTTAAATATTAATTCTGCAAACATCAAATATTCGTATTTCATATGGTTTTGTCGGTCAATTTTATCAAATAGAAAAACGTTACCCTCCCATTAGTGTGTGCAATATTTTAATTTCACCAAAGCTCAGGCTTTGATAAAATCAATGAATGGCAAACAATTGAAAATAACTTTAGTGCCGCGGACACAAAGACTTTGTTACCAAAATAAATGGTTTAATTAAAAATGCATGCATTGTTATCACACAATAACCAACAACTGACCACAGTTATGCATCTCTAATAAGAAGAAAGGTTAACTTCAAATACGTCAACATACAAATATATCCCGGGTCGATTTGTGTACTGATCAAAAGGTTTATCTCACCTAACAATGTATGGAAAACTACACTTCCTCTCTAGTGTCCATGCGTACAATTCTCAATTATGTGATGAGGATGAGTCTGGGATATTTAACATGCCATATATTTGTTTTATACATTTTACATGTGGAAAGGTACATTCAATTTATTGACTAGTACAGATAATCATAACTATCAACCAAAATTTGGTAATTCTTTTCGGTTGCTCGTAGGGGCGTTTTCATTTTTTCTTGTTCACACACATGTAGGCCTAGATATAATAAGTACCTAAATGTTATATTTACGTGGCCTTCCATAAATATGCTTCCCGTGTCAAATAATTATAATAGCAAGGTGATCAATCGATGCTCTATAATACCCGGATCAGTATCAGGACACCCGGCTGCATAATACACACATATGGTTGAATTGCATGATGATATTTAATTTGGTGAAAGTGTACAAAGACAGAAACCAACACTTGTTTACATTTTATAGTGGTCAATTGAGGAATATGATGAACAATGTAAACGTTGTTGTTCTGTAAATACAGACTCCGCGCTCACCTAGCCATCTATTCACAAATAATCTATTCCAACACAACGATAAAATCGTGGGTGCTTTTTCACGTTTAATGGTTGTGCTGGTTTTCTGATACAGCTTCTGATGCACTCAACAATACCCAGATGCGGCTCCCGGAATCCGGAGCTCAATATGTCAGGTGATGCAGCTAGGTGTTCGTTTGTTTCTTTGTTTGATTTGGTGCTTGATACGCCGTACTTAATGTTATTTCAGCGATATGAAGACGTACTAGCACAAATGGTAAAGGAAACCACCTAAACGATGATGGTAACACAGACGACACCACAGATCATTTAAATGGATGAAAAACAGTTACTTAGATACATCTAACTGCTTTTACTCACGGGTTTCACAAAACCTAAGCCAATCGTCTCAAATGTCTCTTGGTACATTACTCATCATACACGTTCTGTCTGTAAACATCAGGAATCTAGGACACATCCAGATACACGGACATTCGAGATCCTGCAGGGTTTCGAATTGGTCTCTTTCAACTGGAATATCTCTACAAAGTAGGTTAAATCCCGACGAACTTTGAAATCCAACCACTATAATTAACACAGTTTCACACAGCATGTAACTTAGAAAAGTTTTCAAGTGGTACGACTTTTAATAAATAGAAGTTTGAGGGATGATACATCCTACGACACAAAACCATTTAGCGTCCTCAAGGAATTTCGTCGGTCTAATCCAAACTAGCCTCGTCTTGAAACTCCTGAGGTATGATCGGGAATAATCAGTGCTGTGTGTTTGTTGAGCTGATCAAGTCTGTACGAGTGGAAGCTGTTCAGGTCTGTGCGAGTGGAAGCCTATAAACTTTGTATTTGAAGAGAAGGGAGTAAAAACGGCTCTAGTCAGATTCAAAGATTCGACATAAGGCTCACTGTGAATGATACGGATTGGAGAAGGGCTAAACTTCTTTTCCTGCTCACCATCCATGTCAAAAAAAGCTGTAACCTTCACAGTTCTATCATATCAGCTGATCAACAGCGGCCGTTCTCTTCAATTCGTTTCCCCTCATGACTAGGGGAAGCGTTTTCTAACTTACATGCATGTTATTATACTTAGCACTGGAAAGTCAATATCTTTCCAACGGAGCTTATACTTGAATAGACTACCTTATTTATCGGCCTACTGTTGAAATACACCGCCGGTAAATAAGTGACATTTCAACACAGTCAAGCAAACAATTCGATTGTTAAGAATGCGCAGTAACACAATATAGATTTCCTCTTAATGTCAGAAAAAATTATCTTCAAACATGTTCGACTTTGTGAGTATTAGTTTTTAGGCCCATACCAAACATAACAGTAGCAGTAGTAAATGCCATTAAACTCACAAACACAGAAATAACCCTGCAATCAGATATTTCCAAACAAATACATTTATTAATAATATACTCTGTCAAAAAAGAAACGCATAGGCAATATATTAATAGAATTATCTCTTCAATACAAAGCGGGATAATTCAGTAAATGTTGGGGGTAGCAGAGTTAAAGTTGGTTCAAGTATGTGGTAATGTTCTCGCTATGGACCGACGGCAGCGAAGTCGTATTCGTCACCGAAAAGCGCCGCACGGAGGAGCTGAAGTCAGTACCTTGTGTGGCCACCGTGAGCTGCAATCACTGCGCGACGCCTCCTTGGCATAGACTGAATGAGT